>JALBCR010003074.1:175000-320000 GCA_030710515.1 Abscondita cerata | reverse complement strand
AGAAGTATCTGTGGTTCTTATAACGATTGCTAAATGGCGTTTTTTTTAAATGTAATTGCTATTATTTTTCTCAGAAAACTATAATATTAATGGTATCTTCATTATAACCCAGTTATAATGAGTGTTAAATGCTTAAAAGTAAGGTGCAAACCGCAAGACTCTATCTTTTTTTTGCCAGAGATATTAACCGAAAACCGTCCACGAGACCATGCACGGTAATTTTTTGAAAATCAACGAATTCTTTTTAAAGAAATAGTGGCCTTAAAAAAGGTCGATTGTAAAAATGTTATTTTAGTGCCTCCCTAAATGTTCAAACTGGCCGCCATCTTGTTCTAAGCATATCTCAACTCTTTGTCTTGTTGAAAAAACGGCATTTTCGATTTCCGCTCTGGGCAAGCCATGAATTGTATTTTGAATTCAGAGGATCATGTTTTCCCTGGTTGTAGGTCTAGTCTAAAAAACAAGATCTTTTACTCCTCCCCATAAGTAAAAATCTAAAACAGTCAAGTCGGGTGACCTGGCTGGCCACGGAAACAGGCTTCCTCTTCCTATCCCTCGATCTGTATATTCTGCATTTAAATGTTCGCGCACATTAATCGCAAATGCGCAGGACAGCCGTCAAGTTGCAGAAACATATTGCGTCTAAGTTCCAGATTTACATCTTCTAATAAAATCGGTAGCGTATTTCTAAGGAACTCAAAGAAGACGTTACCCGTTAGTGTCTCGTCAAAGAAATATGGTCCTATAATTGTACCTCCTATTATACCACACCATACGTTGACACTCCAGCGTCCTTGATGCTGAATTTCTTGCATCCAATGGGGATTTTCGGTAGACCAATAATGCATGTCATGGCAATTTACCCCACCATTGCTATTAAAAGTAGCTTCATCGGTCCAAAGAATTGTCGATAAAAATTGGGGTTTTCATTAACCATGCCCAAAAGCCATAATGTTTACTATTTGGATAGCGCATGACATAATCTTTCAGCTATTGCTGCATTCAAAACATTCAAAATAAATAGCAAATAAATCAACAGCCTCGTCATTAGTAAAAAGGCATTTTGAATATAATCAAATTATAATGAAAATTTAACGTTTTGACGTTAACTAAGCAACTTTGTCGAAGGTATGTAAAAGCAGTTACATATGTTGATCCTTCAATAATTACCAAACTAACATAAGCGTTAGCAAAAATGGGAAAAATCTCGAATCGCCTGCTGTAAATTGCAGAGGTTGTACAATAGCAAACAAACACTGAGAATCACTCGACAGCTGTTTCGTCCTTTTGGGACATCTTCAGGAGTGAGAGAACTCGAGTGTAAGTTTACTATTGTACAAATGCGTGGTGTCAACACTGACAGCTGTCGAGGGATTCTCAATGTTTGTTTGCTATTGTACTACCTCTGCGAATTTACAGCAGGCGATTCGAGATTCTTTTCTAACGCTTATGTTGGCTATAATTATCGAACTATCAACTTACGTAACTGCTTTACATACATACATTCGACAAGTTGTTAATGCGAACCATTGCGTACGTAATCAAATTATACACTAAATGTCGCAAAACCTACGTTTCAACTAAGTATTAGTTTGCAAACTAGTTTTTGTTTGCAAAACCTACTTAGATTTTACTTCTCAACATTAGGTATAATTAAATTCTGGAAATTGAGGGGGTTTTGTGAAACAATTTCTGGGACGTTAATCTAAGTCAAAGGTTATGTCGGGAAACAAATTTCGACGGCAGAAAATATAAGATTAACATTAAAATCGCATTATAATCCCTGTGCTATCACATGCAATGCAATAGCTGTAAATTAATTGACAGTTGAGATAATTATGCGACGGCTCTATCCGCTGCCCAGACATACATCTGATGTCGATATTCTTTTGAGTGTATCTCCGCTTCAACAAAAGATATCCATGTGCGGTTTGCGCCAATCTTTTCATCATTTCTTTATCTTTTTAATGATGTTACAATTAATATACGTTTCTATTTAATATTTTCAACAAAAACAGGGTTATTTGCCGAATCCTCAAATTTTGCCCTCTAGCGACAACAATACAAATCAAAGCCAATTTATGTGCAAGGTATTTCATTAAGTGAAGTAAGCTTTTTCAAATTTTAAAATTCGGATGAGTCAAACCAAAGTTACAAGCACTTTTCAAATATGAAATTCAGCGCCCTCTCACGACGTTATTTGGAAAGATAGAGAAAAAACTGTTAGAAAGAAATTATAGGAAATTTTCCGTAGATCACAAACAATATATTTTCGTGGTACCTTAACTAGGGAAATATAGGAGGATAATGCGTTTGTTTAGTTTACCATGCGCGTTACGCCCTCTAGCGGCAGTCGGAGAAACTTAAAAATGATTTCCAGCGATTTCTCAGGGCCACTTTACTCATAAAACTTCTACGATAAACGGTTTCCGAGATACAGCCGCTTACCTCCTTAATTTGGCCACCCGGTACATACAGTGTGAGTGTAAAGTATGGAATAAAATTCATTAAATTTTAATCCTTATTTTTATGCAATTTTCCTCGGACAAGTCAATTTTTATTTTTAAATTCCCATCTTTTGGTATCAATCAACCCTTTTTGTCTCCAACAGTGGCGGCGCAACAGGGGGCAACTTGAACATTTTAAATGGCAATGGGGACCAAAAGTTACATTTACGGAAAGACCATTTCATCCTCTATGCAGCAATGTAAGCATTAACATCGTTTGATTAGAACAAGAAAAAAGTAACCTTTTAATATTTTTTCTACACTAACAATTTGTGGTTACATTTTATATTAATAAATCGACGCAAACAATAGTTTTCTGAAAGCATTACACAAATCTCCACCTATTCGCATAAGTGATACATTTCTATCACAACCAGTGGCGATGCACCGGAGGGCAATTTGAAAATTTTAAATACTGGTAGTCGAAAGGTACATTTTCGGAAAGATCTTTTTATCTTCTATTTAGCAAAGTAATTGTTTTTAAAATTGGGCGATACACCGCCACTGGTTGGGATACAAATGTATAATTTATACCTAAAGAAATGACCTAAAGAAAGATTTGGATGATACTTTCTGAAAATTATTGCTTGTTTTGATTATTATTAATAGAAAATACAAGCAAACATTAATATTAATGCTAAAAAATATTTAAAGTAATTTTTTATATTTACCTGATGCTTACATTGCTGCATAGAGGATGAAATGGTCTTTCCCAAAATGTAACTTTTGATCCCCATTGCCATTTAAAATTTTCAAGTTGCCCCCCGTTGCGCCGCCACTGGTGGAGATAGAAAGGGTTGATTTATATAAAAGACGGGAATTTAAAAATAAAAATTGACCTGTTCGAGGAAAATTGCATAAAAATAAGGACAAAAATTTAATGAATTTTATTCCATACTTTACACTCACACTATATAAAATACTCGTGATTAATCAGAATCTAAGTGTTACATAAAATAATTTTGTGTCTCAGCCTATTATGCAAACGGTAAGAGTTCCTTAAGGCTCTGTTATTGGAGCCACTCTTATTTTTGTATTTATTAACGATTTACCTCTTAGCTTAACGTGCAAGAGTTCTAGAAAATTTCTTGCTACCATTTTTTCATATGCTATTGATTCAATCTTATTAGAACACTTCTTTGAAATAAAATTGTTAAAAAAGTCAAATCTGTAGGAAATCTACCAAAAGTCTTGGATTCATCATCGGCCATTCTAAATCCTTTACTAATATGTACTTGTTGAAAATTCTTTAATTTTCTTTGATGAGATCCAAGCTTAAGTACTGATCCTTATTTTGGTTCCCTGTGAACAAATAGTACAACTCGAGTCCGACCAAAGAAAATTTTTAAAGTATTTGGTGTATAGGATTGAAAATGCTTATCCAATAAGATGTTTTTCTCAAGCTCTTTTGTTACAGAGATGCAATATTTAGTTTTTATTTATTTGGATTTAAATTTTTTTCATAAACTACTTAATAATCGTATCGACTCTTCATTTTTACTATCGTCAGTTAACTTTCACATACCTTCTTACCATTCAAGAGTTAATTTAACATTTTATCAAAACGAATATGTAAGGCACCAATCATTAACATATCACGTATATAAAGGTATATCTTTTGGCTACCTTCGCTTCATACATTTCGACCTTCTCAGAAACATGCACACACACTGTGCGACGAAAAACGGCTAAAAAGTGGTAAATTTCGCGTTTTTTCGCGATTTCCGTGAAAACCGCAAGGGCAATCGCGAAAATCAAACGTTCGTGACCTATTCTGGATTGACCTGAAGAAGTGTGTAAAATTTCATTCCAATCGGACTAACGGTTTAGGAGGAGTTCGCGGACAAACAAACAAACACACATCAATCACACTATCAACGAATTATTCTGTACCACTAAAACGACAAATAATGTAAAAAATCTTAAGGCATACATATATCAAGATTATTTGAAACCACATTTTAAAAACTTTTTCCATTGTACAGGGTGCTCCAGAAACACGTATTATATCAAAGTTGGGTTATTTTAAATGGAACACCCTGTATTTTTTTCTATTTTTGAATTGTAAGATAAAAAATAATGAATGTTCTTTAACATGTCCTCTATACCAACTTACATCCGTTTCTGAGATAGATCGATTTTACCTGATTTACAGACACTCCAAAAAATGCTATAATTTCAAGATAAATAAGAACAAGCTTTGGTTTACACCACCTTACTAAGAGCCTTCAAGATCTTTTTTGCAATATTTATATTATGTTATGATGTACATAGTGTTTTAAATACTACCGCATAACGCTAACGACTCAAAACTTAAATAACTTGCTTAACTTAAATGGAAGACCCTGTATTTCTGTAGCCTGTTAAAATCAAGAACTAGTTACCTTTTAATCAGTATTAGGGTTACCAACCCCTAACTCTGATAGTTTTCGAGATATTTTAAAATTTACTAATTTAACAATTGGCTATTTACTGGAATTTAAGTTACCTCTGAGAAATCATTAAAATAAACATTATCTTACAAACATTTTTAATGTATAGGCCAATCCAGCTTTAAATATTAACCCTAAAAAAATTTTTTTCAGACCAAAATAACAGAAATATTGCTCATGACTTAGGCCACGCTCTAAGAGTCAGTCGAATCGCGCCCACCTGTCACAAACAACAGCAACCGTTATTAGTTTCAGCAAAAATCGATGACACTGTAAACATTGGTAACTTTGTTAAAAAAATTCTAAAAATAATGGTTTTTGAAATTATCGTACTACTATTAGAGCAATTTGTATTACAATCCTAGTTAACAGGTTAAAGTTTGTCGATGTTTACAGTATGACTGATTGTTGATGTACCAAATAACGGTTGCTGTTGTAAATTCTGACCGGTGTTCGTAATTCGACTGACTCTTAGAGCCCGGGATACTATTCATATGTACATTTCTGTTTATTTTTTCTGAAAAAAAATAAATATTTTTAAGATAAATATTTAAAACTGAAAGTTGCAAGGTAATGTCTATATTGCGGATATTTCACAGGTAACTTAGACTCCAGTATATCGTAAATTCTTAAACTATCAAATTTTAAAATATCTCGAAAACTATCATAGTTAGGGGTTGGTAACCCTAATACCGACTAAAAGGTAATTAGTTCCAGCTTTCAACAGGATACAGAAATGTAGGGTGTTCTATTTAAGTTAAGCAAGTTATTTAAGTTTTAAGTCATTATCGGCCATGATGCAAGTAAACAATTCTTATTACATTCACCTAATATCCATACCATGTCTACCATTTCTTTCCTTTCAAAATTCATTATTGACTGTTGTAAAATAATCAAAATTCAAGACAATGTCAAAACAATTTTATCTAAAACTGAATTGTCAATTTATGACTGCAACCTTGATTTTAATGATATAGGAGCTCATTCATGAAATAACCCTTTTTCCAATACAATTTAAAATATCTCCAAAACTATTAAGTTTAGGTATAGGACATACTTAGGATAAATTAAACTACACTGACTGTAGTTTATGATGGTTATATAAAATACAGGGTGATACATTTAAAAATACTGAGCCAATAATGAATTTGTGTTTTGACTTACCTTGTATTAGATGTAAAGAGTATTTGAACAATCAATCATTTTTATGATTTTTGATAATAATTTAAATACCATTATTACAACAGATCATTGCTCTTGTAGCCCTTTTCAATAATATATGACGGTGAACGTGTTACGATTTTCATTGAAAACTTTTTAAAAACTTTTTGTAACACATAACGACTTTTTATTTTTGCAACGAAGAAGTAAAGCAGATTTTAACATTTAAAATAAAATAGAGAGTGTTTCGTTTAAAAAAACATATACTTGATGCGGTACAGTGTTATAAAAGACCTTGTATATTTGTAACTAATTTTAAAATATGAAGCTTACAACTACCTCCTATTTTTATAATAACTTTTTTTTGTAACTCCTATAATAAGAGATATAACCGACTTTGTCGCTAAAGTTGATCCCCCTGTATATAACCATCGGGACCTTTGGATCTCTACCGTCATCTTTTCTACTTTTAGAGCTAAACCCCGGGTATGTGTGATTGAAATAAATTAATATAAAGCAATCTGTCTAATTACGGTTGTTTAATTGGGAAACAGTATCAACAGTACCACAGCGAGCCGTTGCTATCCATCTGCTTTCTGGAATCGAATACTAAAGTACCTATTCGAGGGATTCAACGAAGATAAACCGGTGACCTAGAGGTTATCATTTTGGTCATATCTATATAGCTAGCCGGATACATCTCGATGCTGTTTCTCGTTCCTACCTGTATTGGTCTACAACTTAATCGATTTGAGAGCACGAACCGAATTGCTTCTCTTTATAATCATCGGCAGTTTAGATAAGTTGAAATTGTACATGCTTTATTTTCTGACGTGAATTTACCTACATAATTTCGATTGTATTTGATCGTTGTGAGTTGAACATTCCGAACATTCGTAAAATGTGATTCCGGTGTTAATTTCTATTAGATTATCGGCGATTACCGGTACGTAACGTAATTTATTTTTATATTTAACGTCAACTATCACCTATTGGTGTGTGGGCTTATTGTTTTAAAATTTCAATTGTCTGTTGATGACCGCTGATTACTAGATTATACGGCAACGTCGCCCAATCAGTGGCGTATCGCATAGTACGTTCTTGTTTAGTGTAACAAATCTAATTATTTACTACTACAATAACAACTCGTATCGTGTAGCTTCCTACACGCAATTGTTATTATGTATTCTTTTTGTTTTACTATCTATGTTTGGTCCTTACAAATGGCATAGTCCTTTATAAAAAAATTATATCCCTACAGTTTAACGGTTTGTTTTTGAGTCTTGAAATCATGGTTGCTCTGGAGTATTTACTACACGTTTTACTAGGTGGCGCACTGATTACTACTTCGTTTGCAGTGTGAAAGCCTTCGATTTATTTTATTGAATATACCCCAGATCCCTCACCGACTAGTAGAACTACGAGTAGGTTTTCGTAATTGTCATTTCAATTATTATTTTGATAAGAACAAACCGTAATAATATTTATAATACACTACTTTGAACTGGTATTGACTCTTTTTGCTTGATCGGTTCCCAATAAAGTGTTTTGACAAGTCTAGTCACTTGTTTCTGTTGATTATGTAGAATTTTAGACTCATTTTAGATTACAGCTAAGTTTTGTGTCTCGTCAAAAGTAATGGTACATCTTGAGTTTGATGATCCACGATCATTTTCCATTCTAGAAAAGGATGCCATTTCTACCTAGTACACATGTTTTTACCTTTTCTTTCTTTCTTTTCTTTAAGCCCACTTCCAGCAACTGGAAATACAAGTTTACCAGAAGCGTTTTTGGAAAAATCGTAGTAATTAATAATAATTATATCAAAATCGCAACTAAATAAATAATGTGGGATTGCTTTGATTTTGTGGAATAATTTCGATAGTCCGATGGAATTTTATATTGGCGTTCAAATTTCCCGACTAAGTGAATATAAAGGAATGCGCAATCTCCTTTATGCAAAGAGTTAGTGTCTGCGATCGTTTTATGTAGGAAGTTTCTTGGTAGGCAGTTTTTATTGTACTTTCATAAATTGTTAAATATTGCCTATACAATCCACGGTTTTTCAACACTATAAAAGATTATGTATGTCATAAATAATTTGCCATATTTCATTGTTCAGTCGTTACAGGATGGACATAAAAAAATCAAATATGTACAGGGTGTCACAAAATATGTGTTCCAGGCTTAAAGGGTTTATAGGGGACATTTAATTTGTATGTAGGAGGGCTTAGAGACCATTCTCGCAAAATTTTATAGTACTCGACTTCAATGTTTTATAAAATTTTTATTTTCAAAGTTATTAAAAAATCTGTTCGACATTTATGTTTAAAATAGTTTAAAAGAACACGTTATAAATTTTTATCAAAATTGGTACAAAATTTTTATCTTGACATGAAATGACATTACACATTTCTTTTGAAATAGTAATATTCAAAAATCAACTATACCGTCTTTTTTTATTTATTTTAAACCAATAAAATAAAATTTTTGTTTAAATCATATTATTACATCAAGGGGTTGAAAATTTCATCCGCCATGTTGAATTTTGATAGATCAATAATTTTGTCAAATTTGAATCGGGCATAGTTAAAAACATAGTAAAAGATACTTTTGATAACATCTCAATAGTTTTAGAACCGTGAAAAGGCCATCGAAAATTTTAATTTGTGAGTTTGACGAACCATTTTTTCGTAACTATTTGTTTAACAAAAGTTTTAATTAAAAAGTTGTTTATTTTAATGTCCTCTATAAACGAATATGGTTGATGACCCAGGATTACACCGCAGAGGAAACAAATATCCGCAAAATATAATTATTCATTCGAAATCAGCTATTTTTTGCTGTTTATAACAAACATATTATCTGTAAATGTAATGAATGGTTTCCTTGGGGCGACTTTTAATAAAACATTAAAAGACGTCAATTTAATAGGTATCACAATACACATATTAGCTCGTCCTATTAAGATTGTATTTTACCTTAATGACGTCATTGGTGTGAATTTATTAACTTATTGAGGTATATATACACGGTGGCCAGAAAAATACGGACAAACGCCAGGTAGAACGATTCTTTGTTCAATTCTGAGGCGATAATCTTAATCCAAGAAAGTTATGCGATCCTTCCTTAAGGCGCACGAGACCATCAAACCTTAAGATGTACGGCTAAAATTTATCAAAATTCGTCAAATTTATCTATGTAAAATCATTGTGGTGAAATTTAGAAATGGAATTATCTCAAATACATCGATGTAACTAATCGATTAATCTTAGTTTAATTCTGTTGGGTCTCAAATTCAGTGGAATATTATCCAGTACTTCTTCTAAAACGTTAACGTACTCAATTCCATTTAGACGATTTGGAAGAAATATTGGTCCAACAACTCGGAGATTTAAAATCCCCAGCCAAACATTTACCGAAAATCTTCTCTGATGTCCAATTTCCCTTACTGCCTTGGGATTTTCGTCCGCCCAAAAATGAAAATTATGGCTATTAAAGACGCCATCTCTCGTAAACAAGCATTCGTCACTCCAGAGAATATGCAATAAAAAGTTCGGCTCTTCTTGAATTCTTTGTAAAATAATGGTCTCGTGCGCCTTAAGGAAGGATCGCATAACTTTTTTGGATTAAGATTATCGCCTCAGAATTGAACAAAGAATCGTTCTACCTGGCGTTTGTCCGTATTTTTCTGGCCACCGTGTATATAAACGTAAATATAAACTGGATTAACATAATTACGTGCATGCCATCAAATACACCACATTTCCGGATACCTTCATAAAGACCGGGCCTACTGGTCGAAACGTTGGCACAAAAAGTAACAGGATGTCTTGATAATCCATTTCATTAAACAACTCCATAAATAAATGGGGAAACCTATTAAATTGAATAATAAAAATGAGTCTACCATTAATAAGATAAGACGGTAATGTCTCTCCACTGATGGCTAAAATTGACACAGATACAATGCCTAGATAACATTAGAATTAAAAAAATTGTAATTTCTTTTAAAAAATCGTATATTCTCAAAAACTGATCAATTTAACCCCACTTTACGGTACTGTAGTTCTATTCTACCACTAAAATTTAAAATTTTAGTCATTTAATTACTTCATCTAGTTTTGATTATGAGCACATTGGGCGCGAAATGTTGTTTTCCACTTCTACGAAGAAGGGGTACTAGACCAAATTCTAAATAGTAAATACATGCTATTGTAGCTTTAATCAGGAAATCGGGTTTATAAATTTAGTAGAAACCTGCACACCTCAAACCAACAACTTCAAACCTTTTCAGCCCAATGTCAAAGTTTTATAACAAAATACAACTTCAGAACAAACACTTACTTACACTCGATTTATACTAAATTCAACAGTAGTTATGAATAACAAAAAAAATTCATACTGTTTTTCCTGTACTATCAATTTATTATTGTAGAATACATACATACATAACATATACATGCATGTACAATTACACAATTTAACAAGTATGTAATTATTCAAATTTACTTTACAGTTCATCGATCTTTACAGGCGTTATAATTAAATTAGGTTTAAATATGTATAATTTTGTCTGGCATTTGCTTAAATGTGGCTTGTAGAACAGATCCATTTAGTTTGCAGATCAATCAAATATAGGTTGTCTAATTAAAATAAATAATTTTGTATTATTTAAATTCTGTATATTGAAATCACTAATTAACAATACTGTATTATTATTATTAAGGCACTTCATAAATAATCAACGGAAGTTCTAAAGTAATACATCCTAAAATAGGTTGAATGCCACAAAAAATTACATTTAATTAGCATTTGCAATACACAACGTCTGTGTTTGGAAGTATGTATTAAACGTTAATTAATACATTTGAAATATAGCTGTGTGCAGCCACTAGGGCACCACCACATATTTTTTTCACTTAATTTATTGTTATAAAATAACATTGCTTTTCCTCATTTGATATTGATTAATTTTTTCATACAGATTTTGTAATGTCTATGTGCTCAAAAATTCCGGAAATACTTCTAGCGACAGTACTAAGTTTAGTTTTCATTTCGATGAATTATTTTTTAAGATCCACTATTTCACTTCAAATTTCGAAAATATCATATGACCAGCCTTGCAAAGTTACAGTAGAAGGGACAACATTATTATTACCGGAGTACCCGAAACTGAGGGAGAATCTGTGGTAACGATTTTTAATGAAATTTGAACAGCTATAAAGAGTACGATTACTCATAAAAACGTAAGTGTAGCTCATAGAGTACCATCTAAAACAAGAGGTGGATCAAGACCTCTTTAAGTGAAATTTACAAGACGATGGGACAAAGACATTTGGCTTAATGATTTCAAAAGTACTGTTGCTAGTATAAATAATGGTTCTGGGATTTCTACTAAATTAATTAGAGCTAACTTACCTGAGGGCCGTATAAACGCTTTTCAACATTTGGATCCAACCTTGTCAAACCTTCTTAAAGAAACTAGATCTCTCGTTGTAGAAAAAGGTATGTGTGGGCAGGTGATGGAAAAATACTTGTGAAAAAAGACCAAAACAGTAAAACAATACTAATAATCAAGAATAAGGATGACTGGAAGAAGCTGTAGTAATGGTGACTGAATTGAGGTACAGTGTGTTTTGTTTAATAAACTTTAATTTAGTTATGGATATTTCGGTATTATTAGATAAATTGAAAAACTATAATATTAATTGTAAAACTCAAATTGCAGTAGATAGGGCTCTAATAAATACAATAACAATAAAAAAGTCCTTAAAAATTTTCCATATGAATATACGAAGCATAAACAAAAATTTTACTCAGTTGTGTGGGACACTAGAATATTTAGGGATACGATTTGATTTAATAATTTTAACTGAAACTTGGTTAAATTACGAAGGCGTATATAATATTCCAAATTATTCAAAGGTAATTAAGCCAACTAAAATTAATAAATGCGATGGAATAGTGTTATATGTAAAAGATGGCATCAGTTATAAGACTCACAATGAGGAAATGCAATTTTCAAACTCATTAAATTTCGAAATCAAACTAAATGATCTTTTATTGTTCAGCTATTTATCGTTCACCGTCTCAAAGTAATACTGATGTGTTTGTTGATGGATTGGAGTATTTCCTCAGCACCAAAAAAGCGTATACAAACTTTTTACTCGTTGGCGATCTTAATATAGATATATTAGAGGACAACATGATGTCAGCTAGCCATAGATATTTAAGTGTATTAGCAGAACATGGGTTTGATAAATATCTTTATGGGAGTACTAGGCGTTCGGTATATAGAGAGTCTTGCATAGACCATATTTTTGTTAAAAGCCAAATATGCACACTTTATCCAGTAATCTACCCTGCGCCATTACTGATCATGATGCAACCCTAGCTATTTTAGTCCTTCAAAATGCGAGTATGTTAAAAAAATTTGGAAGTAAAGAAAACTTGACACGGAAAAATCTCGACTATAAAATGTTTGTAGAGAATCTAAAAAACGAAACATGGGAAAATGTTTATAATACATTAGACTCTAAAACTGCGTTCACTGGCTTTTACAATAAGTTACTAAGCCTTATTAAGATAAATTTAAAAACAACAAGTAAGCCTAAAGTAAAAAGCAGGAATGTTGAATTAAAGGAATGGATGACCGCAGGACTTTTAAAATCCATTCGTAATAGAGATAAGTTAGCATTGAAAATTCGTAAACAGCCATTTAATGATAATCTAATTCAGCACTTTAAATTGAACAGAAAAATTCTACAAAATACATTACACCTGGAGTAGATAGTATCTCTTCCAGCTATTTAATAGAAAATTCGGCGGCTTTATCCGGGCCTTTAGCTAAAGTGATTAACTTGTGTTTTGAACAGGGATATTTTCCATTAGAATTAAAGAAAGCTTCAGTAATTCCCTTTACAAAACTGAGACAGAACCTCACTCGAAAACTATAGGCCAATATCTCTCCTCTCGGCTGTGTCCAAAATAATTGAGAAATCTGTTAAGCAGAGGATGATAGAGTACCTAGATCAAAATAAAATTATTTCAAATAATCAGTATGGCTTTCGTAGTTCTCTCAGTACAACAGATGCAATGTATAATGTAACGAAAGAAGTCACTAGCAATCTTGATAAAGGGAATAAATCATTAGGGTTTTTCTAGATTTTAAGAAAGCCTTTGACACTGTTCATATTCCTACTTTACTAAAAAAATTAGAAAAAATAGGATTTAGAGGCATGGTACAAAATTTCTTTAAATCATACTTGTCAGGAAGAGAACAGGTTGTTGAAATAGATGGGAAAATAAGTACGTCAAAAAAATCAATTGTGGGCTCGCACAGGGTCCTTGGTCTTACCTGTTTTTACTTTATATTAATGATCTACTGGAGATTATGTGTGAAGAGTGTGTTCTGTATGCTTTTGCGGATGACACTGTTGTCGTTATAAACGGTGCCACCTGGGATGAAACCTTTGAGAGAGCTAATAGAATACTCTGAAAGAATCAGAAGATGGCTGGCTAATAATTTGGTCAGTATTAATGTAGCAAAAACCGTCGCCATACCCTTCTCCCTAACAAATGCTAAGCAGCCGTGCACTGAACATAATTTATGGCTTCACGACGTTAACTGCTTTGGGGGGGTTTGTAGTTGTCCCCCAATTCTCTTAGTTACTAGTACCAAATATCTTGGCGTAGTATTAGACAGGCATCTACGATGGAATGAACATATTTCGTTTTTGTGTTCCAGATTGAGAAAAGTTATATCTAAATTTGTACAACTAAGGTCGGTTATAAATTTGAGCCACCTTCGAACGGTCTTTCAGGCGCTGGTACAGTCCATCATAGAATATGGCATTGTGGTCTGGGGAGGTTGTAGTAACTCGATTATGTACACTCTTGTTATTTTGCATAAAAAAATAGCCAAAATCTGCCTAAAGAAATCGTATCAATATCCCACATCTTTAGTATTTCAAAATTTTAACATTCTACAAATTAAGCAGCTTTACAAATTAAATATATTAAAATATATATATATATATATATATATATATATATATATATATAAATGATAAGTTTTTCGACATCTAGTGTCGACTCGTGAAAGCGTTCACGTACGAAAATGTTAGCAACTTTGCCGACAGGTATGTAAAGCAGTTACATAGTCGATTCTTCAATAATTATAGCCAACCTGACAGTTGGCAAGTATAAAAATTTCGAATCGCCTGCAGTAAAGTACGCAAGAGGTTGTACAATAGCAAACAAACACTGAGAATCACCCGACAGCTGTTTCGTCCTTTTGGGACCCATCGGGAGTGAGAGAACTCGAGTGTAAGTTCACTATTGTACAAACGCGCGCTGTCGACTATATGCCCTACTGGAGGGATCACAATATTTAAATGATAAGTTTTTCGGCATCTAGTGTCGACTCGTGAAAGCGTTCACGTACGAAAATGTTAGCAACTTTGCCGACAGGTATGTAAAGCAGTTACATAGTCGATTCTTTAATAATTATAGCCAACCTAACAGTTGGCAAGTATAAAAATTTCGAATCGCCTGCAGTAAAGTACGCAAGAGGTTGTACAATAGCAAACAAACACTGAGAATCACCCGACAGCTGTTTCGTCCTTTTGGAACTCATCGGGAGTGAGAGAACTCGAGTGTAAGTTCACTATTGTACAAACGCGCGCTGTCGACTATATGCCCTACTGGAGGGATCACAATATTTAAATGATAAGTTTTTCGACATCTAGTGTCGACTCGTGAAAGTAGTTCACGTACGAAAATGTTAGCAACTTTGCCGACAGGTATGTAAAGCAGTTACATAGTCGATTCTTCAATAATTATAGCCAACCTTTTGAAATTTGATACTTGCCAACTGTTAGGTTGGCTATAATTATTGAAGAATCGACTATGTAACTGCTTTACATACCTGTCGGCAAGTTGCTAACATTTTCGTACGTGAACGCTTTCACGACCGTAAAACAGAATTTCCATGCTCCTCTGGCCACAAATACGATACGAGGCGTCAAGGTCTATTACTAGAACATTCGTGCAATACAGTTTGCCGGGCAATACTCCAATCCATTCATACTCTTCATTTTTACGTTTAGCTAAATCTGCAATAAGAACAAATTCTTAAATATGATTAGTAATCCAACCTTACCTTTTACATTTTTTGTTGTTGTTCTAAAGTTTATTTTGATGTTTTTTGTTGTTTGTTTTGTTTTCTAAGAGCTCGCAATACTAAAGTCAGCCAATATAGACTTCCACCCCGCAACACAAGCATGCTTACCGCGGTGGTGCCAACAGGTTCAATTATGTAATTGATATAATTTAAGTTATGAAGAAAACATTAATTTATCGTTTATAGCGTACATTGTAAATTTTTTTTGTTTGAAATAAACTTTACTTTACTTTACTTTACTTTACCATTGTTTGTATGTATAATTTTAAACTCCGTTGACGTTAAATCGGCACGTGTAAGTGTAAACAATTGTTTACGCACGGAACGGTTGTAACGAACAAATTTGTTTTGGTACCTTTCGATTTGACTAATTCATAGTAAAATGTTTGGCATTACATGTTCGATGGAATTTTGGGTAGTATGTCCAAAGCAAACGCGTTCGTTTGGTTAGAGTGGGATTTTTGACGCAAAATTGTTGTCGAATGTATCTATCTGTCCATTCAAAAAAACATCACTTTGATATAGCCCGCTATTTTGGAACACTCTGTATATGTCGGACGAAGTAGCCGTCACTAACCTACGTACTCCTGCCAAATAACTTATTCATCCGTCCCGTTGAGCATGGCCCACCCTGTATACTGATGAAGAGAAATGTGGTGAGCAATAATGGTGAAGATAATTAGATAAGTAGGGCTGAAGGGGTAAGAAGGGGCAGAGAGAGGGATAAAATTTCTGACGAAGAAAATTTTTTTTACCTATTTTGCGAAATGAAAGTGGGTAATCAATGAATATTCAGAAGGATAATATTTCATTACACCTCCTAATACATTGAGTGATTTTTGTACAGCATAAACTCTTGGAGTAATAAGCTAAGAAATATTAAAATTCATGAAGGTGGTTATTTACAGTCGAAAATTAAGAATGAGACAATTACGTACGAAATAAAAGAATTTGTGATGTGTACTACTTTTTTATTAAAAATTATGTAACTTCTAGATTTCAAAGTGTTATCATATTCTACCACCAAGTGAATTTCGTACGACATTAGTTACTAGGATCACTATTCTAGAAAATGATAGGCGCCTAGCCGAGGCGGAGCAACACGAGCACTCACAAAACATTTTCTGGACGTGTAATCTGTTATATCATTTGAATTTTGCGCCATTCGCGTTATAGTTTGGTTTAGTAAGGTTGGCAATTAGGAAACTAGAGATTAGTTACGGTTCAGTTATTTTTATTTGTACCAAGCTGGAATATTAAATATAAACCTTTAAAGTGGAGTTTAATTTAATAACGCAGTCAAAATATTACATGGTGGCAGCGGTCTAAACAACCTACGTTCTTACACATAATGACGGAACCTACAGACGCACCACGTTAAGGGCAGAGCGTAACAAATGATGCAGTAAATACAGGCAGCATAGGGGCCAATGTCCTTAATGTATCACCACCAAATGAATTTAATTTCACACAACCCGCAGGGTGGGTACAGTGGAAAAAACGTTTTGAAAGATACATGTCGGTTAGCGGATTTAACACTAAATCAGATACGGAAAAAATAGACATGTTAATTTATAGTATGGGTCCGGAAGCAGAGGAAATACAGGCACAATTTGCTTTAACCCCTCAAGAACTAACATACAAAATAGTGATGGAGAAGTTTGACAACCATTTTATACCGCAAAAAAATATAATCTCCGAAAGATTTAAATTCAACACTCGAGGGCAATGACCTGGTGAACCAGTAGATGCATTCATAACAACACTACACAGTTTGTCAGAAAATTGTAAATATGGTACCCTAAAAGACGAACTGATAAGGGATCGAATCGTTGTGGAAATCACGGATGCCAATCTAAGTGAGAAATTACAACTAAAGAAAGACCTAAAATTAACTGACGCAATCCTAATGGTGAGGCAAGCGGAACTACAGAGTAGCCAAAGTCAAATTATTCGACAAGATTATAAAGCCGTAGCAGCAGTAAAAAATAACTTTGCAAGTCACAACCAAGGTAATACGTCTAGAAATAAATTCAGAGCAAGCAAAGAGGGAGAGAAATGTAAGTGGTGTGGAGACAACAACCAACACATTCGTGCAAGATGTCCAGCAAGCAATACAGTATGCAGGCAGTGTAAGAAAAAAGGCCATTGGAGCAATGTATGTAAGGCAAAGAAAAACGTTCAAGCAGTAGACAGGGACCAGCACACTCAAGGTGAATCCGAACCACATCGGGTAATCCAGTTAAACCTTGTTGATTCAGAACAATTTTTCATAGGTCACATATATGTTAATAATAGAAACCAATGGTTAGTCTATTTAGGTCTAAGATTAGATAATAAGGTAATACAAATGTCTTTTCTTGTTGATTCGGGTGCTGATGTTACTTGTATGTCATTGGATCAGTTACCTAAATATTATCATAACAAAATTGAAGAATGCTATGATGTTATTAGCGGGCCCGATAAATCAAACTTGCATTTGATGGGCAAAGTACAGTTATGCTTACAATATAAGAATGTTTCGCATTCGGATTTTGTGTATATTATAAAAGCACTTATGCCTATTCTTGGCAGAAATGGCATTGTAAAATTAAGTATCTTTGATACTAAAGATCAGTCAATTGGTAACTTGGAAAATCAAACTTTAGTAGTAAGCAAATAGAACACAGAAAGCATTTAAAAAATATTCAAAGGCATTTTTGACGATATCTGCGAATTTAAAACAGAAATACGAATTAAACTAAAGGATGATGCAAAATCGTATGTACCTAGACCTGTGCCTTTACCATTACTCCCCAAATTAAAATTAGAATTGGAGAGATTACTAAAATTGAACATAATTGTTCCAATAAGCGATTCAACTTCATGGGTGAGTCCTATTGTTGTAGTAGATAAAGGCGATGCGGTGCGACTTTGTGTGGACTACACGAAACTCAACCGAAGCGTTTTACGTTCGCATTTTCCCTTACCCAAAATCGAACATACGCTAAGGCAGTTAAAGAATTCTAAAATCTTTAGCAAACTTGATGCAACAAGTGGATTCTATCAAATAAAACTTTTGGAGGATTGTCAATTGTTAACCACGTTTATCACCCCGTATGGACGTTATTACTTTAAAAGATTGCCATTCGGAATCAGCTGCGCTCCGGAGTATCTTGCGATGCATTTTATGAAGATTTTATCGGGTTTGGAGGGAGTAGTATGTCACATGGACGACGTTCTGATACACGCCCCGACGATGGAAACACATGATAGGACCTTGTATGAGGTATTAGAAAGAATTCATTGCGAGGGTATCACTCTAAGTAAAAAGAAGTGTATTTTTGCTTCAAAAACAGTAAAATACCTAGGACACATTATATGCCCTCAAGGTATTTCCATAGTTCCGGATAGGGTTGTGGCGATCAGAAAATTCAGAAATCACTCTAATAAAACCGAACTGCTTAGACTACATGGTATGATCAATTTTGCAGGGAAATTAATTCCAAATAAATCTGAAATATTGGAGCCTCTAACGGCACTATTAAAAATGACACAGAGTTTTTGTGGGGAATTTCGCAAGAGAAATCCTTCAACATCATCAAAAGCTCGTTAGAAAAAGCTCCATGCTTAGCGTTACGACGCCAGTAAGCCCATGATCGTGAGCGCGGATGCAAGTTGCTTTGGTATAGGAGGTGCTCTTATGCAAGAGAATCGTGATAAGTCACGGGAAATTGTAGCATTTTTGTCACGTCTAATGAGTGACGTTGAAAAGCGTTACGCACAGATCGAGAGAGAAGCACTGGCAATTACATGGGCAGCAGAGAAATTTTCAGACTACATCACAGGGGTTAATTACTTGACTTTTGAAACCGATCATTCGCCATTAGTGTCCATCTTAACGATAAAAAACTCCAACGATTTCGGATGCACCTAATGCGATACAGTTATAATGTTATTTATACTCCTGGAAAGATGCTAGTAGTGCCAGATGCCGCAGTCCACTATCAGATTCGGCACCAAAAACCAGTGAACTTACTGACCCAGAATTACAAATTGTATGTAAAATCTATTATTCAAAATGTTCCAATAAAGATATATTTTTAAGAGAAATTATTGAACATCAAAACAACGACCCCTACATTGCGCAAAATAAAAGGGTTTACTTTAGTCGGTTGGCCAGACAAGTTGCAGATACCTCTAGAGTTATTACCATACTTTCAGTTTCTTATTAGTACGATATCTCATTTACGGAAAATCTATTATTAAAAAATTCTCGGATCATCATTCCCAAAACCCTCCAGTTAACAGTTTTAAAATTTATACATACGGGACATTTGGGGATAACGAAATGTAGAGAACAAGCTAAATCAAATGTTTGGTGGATTGGACTTTCTAGCCAAATAGAAAATTTAATTAGAAACTGTCCAGAATGTGTGGGAAATAGAGTAAACAGAAAAAAAAAACCTTTTATAAAGATGAATCGTGTCATAGACCTTGGCAGAAAATCGCAGTTGATTTATTTAAGTTAGATAAATGGTACTTAATTATAGTGGATTATTATTCGCGCTTTTTCGAAATTTTTGAGTTAAATTCTATGTCCGAAACTGCAATTATTGCAAGATTAAAAGAAGTTTTTGCAAGATATGGAATAGCGGAAGTAGTGCGTTCTGATAACGGTCCTCAATTTTCTACTCAATTTAAAAATTTTGCAATGAGTACAATTTTATCCATATTACCAGTAGCCCTTATTATGCTCAGAACAATGAGCTAGTGGAACGCACAGTAAAAACTGCCAATCAATTGCTTAAGAAAAATAAAGGAGACATTGATATGGCTCTTTTGGCATATAGAACATCGCCGCTGGAAACAGGGTTTTCTTCGGCAGAATTGTTAATGTCACGGAAATTAAGGAATAATTTACCTCAAATTCCATCCAAACTAAACAAACTTATCGATTATCACATAAAGAAAAGGAGAAAAAAGATAAAACCGCAGAACAATATAATGCCGGGCATTCTGCTAAGAATATGCCACAATTAAACATAGGTGACTTGGTGTGGATTTTAGATGTCCGTAAGTACGGAACTGTAATAAAGATTTGTGATGAACCGCGTTCATATTTAATTCAAACGGGAGATAGTATCTTAAGACGAAATAGATGGTATTTAATAAATGCGCCATATTATTCGGACTCCAAACATCAGAACGAGTATCCTTCTCATTTATGCAGCGATAGTTCTATTAGTTTTAATGAAGGGCAGAGTGAAACGTCTTCGCCGTCAGTGAGCAAAAACGATATTCGTGGCAGTGAAAGTGTCAGTGCGGAAACACCCGTTGAAGTAGAAAGCATTAAGTCGGAGTCGCGAAAATCTGTACGCTTCAGACAAAATATTACATAATCCACAAAATTTTTATTTTTTTTTATTTTCAAATTTAAATTTAAATAAAGTGACACTTTGTAGTGAAGAATTTAATGGAAAACGGAGTATGGAAACACCAGCTCACATAAAAGATACAGCGGAAGCAGTGATTAATAATTTATTACCAGCAAAATCTGTAACTCGGTACTGGAAAGCGTATGAAGAATTTAAGAAATTGTGCGATAGTAATAGAACCATTAACATTTACAACGAGTATGTTCTTCTTGCATATTTTGATGAGAAATAAAAAAAAACAATTCTACAACTTTTTGGTCCATATTGTAACTGTTAAAATCAACTATAAATACTAAAGACAGCAACGTTGAAAAAGTTGCTTCACAACCCACCACACATAACCTAAAAAGTAATCACATTAGTTGAGGTTTATGTGAAAGTATTAATTGGTACTTACATTAACGTTACGGTTACATCTGCGTGAGGATTCTATAAATATCACGTTTATTTGTTAATTAAGCATTGGATGCTTTTTTTACTTTTGTGTCCGTTTTGTTGACATTTTGAAAATTAAGAAACAATGGTGCCACCCGCTCTCTGGGGAATTTTACTAAATGTCACTTTTGTAAGGTCTAGGTCGGGAATTTGATATTCCCGGCCGATTTTGAATCCTACAAAACTGTCAATAATGACCGGAGGCATGAAAAAAACTATTAGAGTAATACTGTTTAAAATATAAACAAATTTGATGTGTGGTGATTCGACAGCGAATATAAGGGATGAAAAAATTATGTAACTTTGATTTTAAGGTGTCAGCATATTCTACTATCAGAAAACTATCTCTTGGCACTCTGAGTGAATTTTGTACCGTAAATATGTGAGTATAGATTGAATACTCGATTTTATTTCGCAAAAATTTTATTGCTCATCACATTTCTCCTCATCACTGTTGTTTTTACTTCACTTTGTGTCGTTCGATTATATCGCATGTATATCACTACACATAATATATTTGTGTAATGTACCATACAAATAAATAAATCACTACACGCTTGGAATTGATAAAGTCTTTATTCCCCATATCTTCGTAGGGGATGACCTTACCGAACCACGTCTTGTCTCATCTTTTAGCACATAAAAAGTACGTAATTTCTGTACTTTTTTTTGCAATTAGACCACCATTCAATGATTTCTGGTATGGAAGGGTAGCTTTTCGCAAGCAAAAAATGGAACTAATTTTGGAGTACAAAATTTTTAAAGTTGGTACGCAATTAGCACATAAAGAGTACATAATTCCTAGCCCTTGAGTTTCAAAATTTTTGATATGGGGGGTGCAGCTTTACGGACCTGTTTAAAACGTATTTAAATAAAAAAATTAGTAAAACATGTTCTTATTTATTGGTTTTCATTTATTAATCCGGGATGAAAAACTTGGTAAACACGGCTTGCTGGACGAGTTTGTTAAATTGATCCTTCCATAATAATTTACCGAATAAATCATTGGTTTGATTCCGATTGCGGCATTATTTATTTATATTACAATAAGTACAATTTTTTCAAAATTAAATTAGTATTTTAAACTATTTCCAATAACTAATAGTGAATGGTAATAGAGCATTAATTAAATAGATAAAAGCTAGGGAGAAATCCGTCAGTTGATTCATTAAAGTAGGCGAACCGGGTATTTATAACCCTTTCGCGCCACACTTTTTTTATGTCTGCTGATAATTTAAATCTCTGAACGTTACGAAGAATATAAAAGCAAAAACCGGGAACATCAAAGAAAGTATCGTCGTCAGGCTCAGATTACTTCCACTGCCAAATATAAAATAAAAAAAGACAATGCTAAACGAAAAGTTTTGGAAAATACAATGTCTGAATGCCAGTCAAAGGCAGTCCCATGACTTTGAACTATCCGGTAGGTTATAATGGCAGATTTAAATGATACCCTCTTTAAATGTTGCTCCGAAGGTTCAGAAAACATCACGCCCATGAATGCTCTTGCATCAAGGCAAACGTTTGGAAAAGCTTTAAAAAAGGCACACCAAACGCCAGGTATGAAAGATTATGTTACCGTAAAGCAAAATGGTGTAATAACCAAAATTCAAAAAAAATATTTGCTAATGACATTGAAAGAGTGTTATGGACTATTTTTACAAGAGAATCATGAGATTAAAATTTTATTTTCAAAATGTGCAAGTTAAGAAAAGAAATTCTACATAATACTTGTGTTCTCAGAATACACGAAAATGTAAAACAACTTTTGTCTATACAAAAAACAAGTGTAAGAAAAACTGAATTTAATCCTTTCATAGACACAGTTACTTGTGACCAGTATTCCCCGGAATGTCTGGGAGAAAAATGCAATAAATGCCCTGGAATTAAGATTTTAGATGTCCCCGATGAGATTGCAAATTGTGGAGCAAGGTGGGAACAGTGGACAACGGAAGAAAATCGCGCAAAGATAAATATTGTGGAATGCACTGTCACCGATTGTATATAAAGTTTAGCAGGGCAATTGAAAGAATTTCTGTGACATTATTTGTAAAAAAAGTCAGTTAAGAACGCAAATTTAACCATAAATAAAGCGATGTTACAAATAGATTTTGCTGAAAATTATACATGTTTAGATCAAGATAAAATTTAATCTACTCATTGGGCACATCCACAAATTACTGTTTTTACTGCAGTTTCCTGGTTAAAAGAAGATAACTATTGATTAAATCATAACGCAATTATATCGGATTGTTAATAACAAGGACGTTACACTGTTTAAACTTTCTCGGACAAAATATTAAAGGACCTGAAATTAAAGGTACCGTACAAAGCTATTCATAAATTGTCCAAAACATTACAAATTGAAATTGCCGAACTTTTGCGACGTCCCATGGTAAAATGGACGGCATTGGAGGTATAGTTAAGCACCAAGCATGCATTGCAAGTATGTCCGGACAAACTATTCGAACAATACCTCAATTTAAAGATAATGTGCAAAATAGGTGTGCCAATATTTGTTTATTAGTGGTGACTAAGGATGAAGTTGACAATAATAAGAAACTGCTAGATAATTTTTAGAACGATATAAGCTCCATATATGGCATTACAAAGTTCCACTGTATTCGATATCTTGATGAAAATGTCGTACAATGTGCTGAACTTACCAACAGCACCAACTGGCTTGTTCACAATTTCAAAGTTACAAAAAAAACTAAATCCACACGCAAAAATTAAAAAAAGTGATCTTATATAAACATTTTGTTAATAAATGGTATTCTAGAAGATTTTTTGAGCAATAAACTATTAAAACTTATGTAAGTAGTTTTTCCTATTCGTAGAATCCCGTAAGTTACGCTTTGGGTGTCACGTAAGTTACACAAAAATTATTTAATAATAGTATATTATACACCAAGGTTGTGAAGTCTGTCATTATTGCCTTAGCACCAGGTGCGTAGACAATAATGGACTTCTACAACCATGGTGTATATACTATTTTTTCTACTACTAGCCAAATTTAAGCGAAAAATAAAAAATAAACATTTTTCTTGTAAAAATCAAGTAGCACAAGTTTAGATTTGCCTGACATGTAGAAATTTTTAATGTCTTTCCAAGATGCTTTTTTGTTATTAAAAATTATATCGTATTTAATCAAGTTATTTTGCACCGACTTCAATAAATAGGAGACATCGTAGAAATAATAGATTTTCTTATCGTTTACGAGAAGGTTTGGTTTTTCAGGTGATACATATATTCTTTTAATTAGGCTTAGAAAATTTTACTACTGCCCTAACATTCGCACCGCATTGTAATTGTAGCTTTTCTATGCAGTCTAATACTATCGACTTCAATTTGTCACCTTTACATATCGTATTTGTAAAGATGTAGCACAAGGGTTGTTTAACTTTTTATATATAACTCTAACCATGATCACGTAGCAGTTTGAGCTGGCAAAAATTTAAAACCTACTTTAAAATTAACATTTTGGGGCTCGTAAAATATAATTTTAGTGAAAATTGTTTGTATTCCTCTATTTATCTTCTGCTTCTTAGTGGTTTATTTTTTAAGTCCACTTCGGCTGCCACAATTTGTGCTCTGCTTTCGGGAAGTAATCGTTGGGAGATGTTAACTTCAATTGAAGTGCTTTCTTTTCACGTTGCAATTTAAGAATGTTCCTCCGTAATTTTCTTTACCTAAGAGTATTTGAGCTGCAAGCTTGAGTAGTTTTGGTATAGCTAGAGATGTTAACGGGCATTTATTGCTTCGCCAATACACCTTGCATCATTTGAATATTAGGTTTCAGAAATTGACACTTGTAATTCATTTAGGAATGGCAAGTGTTCGCCACATACTCGTTAAGCTTTTAGAGTCGACATTTTATGCAACAGATCGGACCTTCCAGATTCTGTTAACCATTCAAAACACCTACAACAAAATGTTTGTAATTTACTTAAAATTCTTGATGTAACTTAACTCGCCTGGTTAAATCTCCTTTGGGAAACCTGAAAAACTGATTCTACCATCATATTTAATAAATAAATAAATTCAGGTTATGTATTTGCGGTTATGGGATGGGGCGCGAATTTTAAACTAATGGCATTTTTTATTGAAATAATTTTATCGTGTTAGGTAATTTTAAGCAGCAAATAAGTTAAAGATGTCACCTGGATATACAAAATTATGTTTCACTCGTTTTTGTTAAACAACTATTCTTAGATTCTTAAAAAATTTGAAATTGTCCATTAGGTCAACAATCGAAAAAAATTATTAACCACTAATAGAGAAATTCAACTTCTCAGTTGGCTAGGAGATGCAATAATTGTCCACTTCACAGCTAGTAGTAGAAAATAATATATTAGATTGTTTATAAAAATATAGTTAAACTGCACCTTAATTTTTTATAATACAGGAATAGCTCAGTTAATTTTACGTAGTAGTTTAAGCGACACAACTTTTTTAAAGACCTCTCCTCAGGTACATGTTCCATCAAGTTACACTAAATTAGATATTAAAAATTTTTTAAATGCCTAAGCATTAAAAATAATTTTTTTCTTTTTTTTAATCTTGCTGTACATGAGTATCCAACCAATAAAGTTACTCTAGTAAATTTAGTCACTGTATTATAAATTAACTATATTAGGGACGTTGTGGACCGGTTAAAAATAATGTTAACTGGCGCGTTATTAGCGATGACTTTTACTGGTTCAAAATAAGTAAATAGTTACAAAAAGAAAGACAAAATTCAAAATTTTGGTATAATTTTAACTGTAACATTCATAATTAAATCAAAACAGAATATAAGACAGAACAGAACAAAATGTAAGTAGATGAAATTCTACATATAATACATATTAATGATTATTGTGAATATTTATAATAATTTGGGCACAGTTTTCGAACATTACTCCACTGGCTTGATAATCCGTTGTGCCTTTTGTAATCATAGTATAATTATTTTTATTTATTTGTGAACTAGTGCTACAACCGACGATATTTTGTTCTTTGGAATCCGAAAAAAGCCTTTCACTAACATTTGTTTTTGCAACTATAGAGTCTTCAATATAACCTTCGGCTATTGTTGATGATCTCCAACCACCATGTCTTTTTAACGTGATTATATCTGCCCCAGACTCCACCAACAAAGTTGCAGAACTTCTGCAAAAACAATGCCCAGTAAATTCTTGTGGGTTTGGTAATTTTAAAATTTTTGCAATTTCTTCTGGCATTTTTCCAAATTTATGGATACCAATCGGTTGTTTGTATGCTTTACCATTATTATATTTAAAAAAAAATTTAGATGGTCTACAATCTTTATATTTTCTGTAGAAATTTAAATGTTCCACTCTAATAAATGAGCGTCATTTTTTTCTCTTCGTGTCAGGAAGAGTTATAAATAATTTTTCCCCCATATCTTCAACTTGAGCTTTTCTATTCGGTATAGCTCATCACTTCTACATGCTCTCGCTATATGTCAAAAATTAAAGCAACCTAAAATAAAAAATCGTTTATTTAATACTAAATTAAAAATTTATCGTTTTTAAATTCTTACCTTTGTAGATAGGTATATATTATCTGGAGCTTCCAACAAAAATTCCTGAATTTGTGATTGCTGCAGTACTCGCGATTTTAAATATTTAGATATATCTATAGTATTATTAATATGCAATGTAGTCTTCAAGACAGAATATGTAGACCATAAAGTCGAAGATTTCAATTTATTGGCTAATTCTGCAAAGTACGCCATAAAGCGTTTTCTGAAAATGATCCGATTTTCTTGTTAATGCGATATTCCATAAATTTTCTATAACATATTTCATACAATTTTCTGGATTTTTAGGCAACAAATTATATTCTGCATTTTTTGAAAATTCTTCAATTTCGGGAGGTGTTAAGGCTCTGCTGTACAGTCGGGATTATCCCAAATTTTTAAAATATAAATATATTTCACTAAACGTAGAAAGTACGTATTGAAAATTACATGTGGGATAGGTATATAATCCCTTAACAATGCTCTTTACCTGAAGAAAACGAAACTGCAATAATAATCTTTTGTACAGTTATTTTTTAACCTTCGACATTTATTTCTCATAATACGCCTTTCTTTAAATTGAAAAATACAGATATGCATTTACTATACATACATTCATAATTAATTTATTTAGGATTAGCAAGAAAATATAACAAAATTCAGAATATGTACATTGGTTCCACGGTTACGCAATTAACGCTATTAATTACCTAATACATAATATTATAATAAAAAACAATTGTTGTAAATACATAACATAATTGAATTGAAATCATTTTAAAGATATAGGATCAAAATAGACTAATTAAATACTATTACTTTTTTACTCCCAATTTTTCTTTTGCGTGCTTCTAAAATATACGTCGGTTCTCGTATGTCCATGTTTCTACAATGCCGTGGGTCTACGAGTTCCGGCAATAAACAGTGCATGTAAAATTTTGGAGTTTACACACCATGTTTTTCTCCCAAAATAAATCACATTTTCTAATGTACGCTGTTTTAAAGGAAATTGTTCTCCGGTCCAAACAGCAAACAAACAACCTTTTCTCCCTGTAACTCGCAACTGCCCTTGAACCTGATAGTACCATTGATTTTTATGTTGACTTCAAAAGTACTAGTAGTCTCATCAAATGTCCAAAATCTAATTTTTTTTGTTTGATGGCATCTTCTGGACACATGTTGTATGCGGATGAAGGACATTTAATTTCCACAATTAAATTTTCATTTACTACCCCGTCAGGTGAGGCCCTAAGGTAAAAATGTTCTTTGTCTATGAATAGTCCACAAGGATGTACAACTATGTTTTCCTGTTGTTCCAACTGCCTTTTGCACGACTTTCATTGTCTCTACCATGACGCAAAGGAAATATATTTAATGATTTTGACTGATACAATAATTCTGTGACAAGATTTTTGCATAAAGTGTTTGGTCGTCTTGTACACACTTTATAAAACATCGAGGCAGTTAAACGTTTCCTCCTCTCCTCCAGCCATTTTCCACTACTTGCCTGTGCAACGGTGCCACTTTGTAAGGCGTCTCTTTCATCTTCGGTTTTTCTTAACGATTTAAGGAAATTTTCCTTTTCTACCATATAAATGTCGTCCGGTAAATCTGGTTTTGGCAGTTCTCCCGTAATCAACACGTACACTTTTGG
The DNA here is from genome assembly GCA_030710515.1 of Abscondita cerata. NCBI lineage: Eukaryota > Metazoa > Arthropoda > Insecta > Coleoptera > Lampyridae > Abscondita > Abscondita cerata. The sequence continues at coordinate 291,680 of JALBCR010003074.1, read as the reverse complement.
ACTTAGGTTGATTCTTCTTATGTCGTCGTGGAGAACTTTGTCGTAACTTTTGAAGGCGGTTTTTAATTTTTTTATCTCGTTTCAACTCAAACTGAACTAGTTGTTTTGGTGCATCTGTGTCGCATATTGTTTTATATAGTTCACTAAGCGGTTGTCGTGTGTTAAATCGTACAACGGCAGCTGCACAGCGCGCTTCATAGGAACCTTTTAGAGAGAAGTTAACTCTTTTTCCGCCAACATGCTTGGCTATAGTGCTATTAAATTGTTCGACAATATTACTATCAACATCATTAATAAGACTACGAGCATTTATCCAGACGCACTTGACGTGCTCCTGTAGCCTTACATATAATTCTGTGCAGTTTTGCAACTCAGGTAGATAGTCTTCATTTTCGGATTTTCTTTGACAAAATAATTGTCACAATTTTTGTGTTGTCCGAAAACATGACAAACACTGTTCTGTATATCCTTTTGAAGTAGTTCTACTAATTCTGTTTGTGGATAATTGTGGTCTTGATTCTTACGAAATTTAATTGAAGAAACTACTGCAGTTCTCAGTCTCATGATATTGGAAGATATAAGTCTTCGTAATTTTAAAGGAAATCGCGTATCTTGTGACAATGCACGTAATTTATTGCAATAATTTCGTAAGATATGGTTTCTACATTCGATTTTTTCAACTGTAATGTTCTGATATGGACGACTTTCCAAAATTTTTATAAGTGCTACTGTCACCATCCGCAATAAATTTGTTATATTTGACACCATATGTTTCCTCGCTCTTTTTAAAGGCTTCTACTAAAATTGTTGCTTCCATAGCACTAGACGATCCTTCATAGTTCTTATAACAGGTGTGATTTTTAGATTTATTTTTTTCATCAGTTCTAGCACAAACAGTGCAGTACTTATTTTTAACTCCTAAATAAAGCACTTTCCCAGAGTGTTGTCCAACAACAGCCGCTGCACCGGAAAGAGCATTATAGTTTGATTTGTAGGACCTCTTCGACCAGCAACCATCGACAACTACAGTTAGTAGTGGCACTCCTTTTCGTCAATTTGCCCTATAGCTCTGGCAAAGTCGGCTTCATTTGTCGCAGCTTTTTGCATTTGAACTTGTGCAGTGGTTATCCAAGCCTTATTAACAACTTCTGCATACTTGACGTATGTCTTTGTTGACATGAAGGGTATACCTAAAGTTATAAAAGTTCTTCAGTATTGGAGAATCCAATTCCAATAGCGATACCCGCAGCCACAACTCCGGTGGTAATGTCCATAGATGAAGGTTTGCTAATACTTGTAAATATTTTAAAATTACCATTGCACATGTTGCAATGAAAATGTATTGTGGACTGTAACCCAGACAAGCTTTCCTTGTAGGGAAAGACATTGTTGATTGTGCATCCAAACTTACTACAATGTCGATTTAATTGTTGGATTTGTTCCAGGAAATAGTTGATGTCAACAATTCTTCTCCCCCTCCAAAAACAATTCTGTATAATTTTTTTGAAAATCGCCTGCAATCGTGTTATCCTGTGATTGAAACAACAAAATTTCCATTTACCTCAATTTTCATATGAACAGGCTCCTCGGCAGATGATTTATTATTATTAGTCACCACCTGACCTACTAAAAATTTAAATGACTAACCATTTATTACAAAAACATGTAAAAACACATTTTAATTTGCATTATACGATAATGCATCAAGAAATATTCTGTACCAAGTTCTATTTTGTATATACGTGTTCTATAAGACTATATTTCTTGACGTGAATTTAAAAATAAATATGTTTTTACAGCCGTTTTTTTTTGGTTCTTCGTATTTGTCAATTTCATTTTCTTATTTTTTTGCCAATATTCCGTACGTCAAAAGCGTGTGGCGAATGGAACTCATTTACTATAGAAATGAAATTGGCAAACGCGGGAAACCAATACAAAATAATAGAATTGTAAAGATTTATTTACCGGCTTCGTTTGTAGCTTTACGCAATCCTCGAAAGTTTGATATATTTCCACGTAGGCGTTTTCTCGAAGTAACTTTTCGACGCTCACTATTTGGTTTACCCATATTGTAAATGTACGTACAAAACAAAGAGATTTCACTAAACACTTCCAACCCGTCGCAAAGATGAAGTAATTATAAGAAAAAGGTTTCATTACCAATAATCTTTACAATTAGTCATCTACCCTGGTTCGTTGCAAATCCTTTAGAATTCAATACAATACAAACAATAAGCATTAGTCATTTTGCTAATAGCAGGTACACATTCCGATGATGAAAAGAAATGTTCATTTAAAAAAAGACAGAAGAGTTTAAAAGTCGGTTTTACACAAATTCGTAGCGTCAATGTAGAAACATAATTATATATCGTACAAAATTAATTGTTGGCTTAAAATCATTGCATTAATTATGTCTACAAAAACTCCGCGTAATTTTTTTAAATTCGATTTCTAATACGATTTATTGCGTATTAAATATTTTTTTCAAATAGGTATCCTTTAAGCCAAAAAATCTCCCTTATTTTTAGGTTTTTTCAAAAACTGTTCGGAGATTTTGTAGAACATGTTTTGATATACGAATAAATCAAAACAAATTAGAAATAAAACGACAAATTATGATTTTATAGTGGCGGGCAATTTACATTACAATGTATAGGACACAGATCACTCCAGCAGAGCCTTAAGATCTCTTCTCCAAACAACTTAATCTTAAGATAAACAAATAAAAAATAGCAATTTTCAACTAAACAATTTAGAAAAAGTACATAACAACCCAGACTTTACTTAGCAACGGCAACGGCAATGTGATTTAAGCAGGCACATGGAATCCACTAACCTATATCTCATTGACAATCAATTGATACAGAAAATTGAAGCAAATTGAATGTAATAGTGATGTCTTATTTTTCGGTAGATATTATTATGAATACAATTTAAGGTCTAATCGACAATAATAATTAGAAAGAACGATTTAATTATTACCTATAACATACAATTAGAAAAAATATTTAAAATTGTGAGTTGTATCCGTTATAAAAATGTTTTCCTTTTAGTTTAATTTTTTTAATTACACTGTACAAACAATCGGAGTAAAAATTATATGTTTCACATGGCAGAGAATCAGATTTACTACCGCGGCTAGCATTTCATTGCCTAGTTAAACAAATAACTATTTCTACTTCTGTTACCATTCAAGAAAAATTTCAATAGTAGTAAAGCTGCGGTACAAAATATCATATTTTAAGAGCGTACATACGCAATTTCGTCACCTGTTAATATTAATAAATTAATGTTAAAAAAAAAGTCCAATTTTCATTGAAAGTATTATACAAATAGTATCTCCATTGATCAGGTTCTGTTATTTTTAATCCTGAAAAGATACTTGTTGATAAAAATGTTTATCTGATAACAGTTTTGTTCCAACTAGGAATTGTTTTCAACACAATTAGTGGTGGATGGGTATACCAAATAATTTTATCAGAATGCTCAAATGCCCTAAGCTATTGTCGGCTGTAAGATAACAACTTGTACAACATCCCCAACATGTACTATATAAATTATTTCTTTCCACATTTAAACATATTTAGTCAACGACGTAAATTGTTTTACTAAAGAGCTAAAAAATTTTAAATTATTGCTTCAATTCAATTTGCGTTGTATTGTAAATTATTAAATTTCGAGATGCAGATAGGGCAAAGAAGAGTATATTTTCTAAAACCTTCAACTCAAGACAACATTAATTAAAATCCTTTGATGCTTAAGATTACTAATTGAAAATTATAATTGTTTTAGAAAACAAATTCAAAACGCTTTTTTTGTAGACACTTGCGACAGACGCAAAAGAGTTTTCTTATAATGTTGTATTATTAAAATTTCAACAGAACAAAACAACAAAAAAAATTCAATTACTTTTTTGTTAACTTAATTGGGTTGCTACGCCAAAGAATCATAAATAACTCAACTAACTAAATAAGATTTAATAAAACCTAAGAGAATTACTGAATTTAGAAGGGTAAATAGATATTACTTTTCTTTGGCGCAGTCGAGTTAATAGGACTACACTGCAAAGGCAAAATAATTTTATTTTTTTTGTTAACTTAATGAAAGAAAAGTTATCTGACACTACACTTTTTCTTATTTTATTTAGTTACATATGTCATGAACAGATGTTTTCTTCAATTCATTTTTATGTACGCACTTCTGATGGAGCACGTTCCATCTTTTTACACTTCAGTTGATCTATTACTTCTTTTCGTCAGCAATAAATAAATTAATTAATTTTACACGATATAACTGTTGTAAAATTTAAAACAATTTATTTCATTTAAAAAAGTGTTTTATCTATTGTTAATTAAATCTGTTATGGTAATATGCACGTCCTACAACAAATATCTTTTTTTTAATACTACTCATAACATTGGAATCATTTTAATATTAGATTATTATGTTAAATAAAATATTCTTGAAACATTATTGTACTAAGTGGGTATATAAACATGTATTTAACAACCCAAAATTGCCACAAAGTATTTTTCTTCTCAAGTTATATAGGTTATAAAAACCTATGCAAAGGAACAATAAAATACACCCAAATACACTGTAACATGTTAACCCCGCAACTTACATAAATCATTTTCTTTTTTTCTACAGACAACGCTTCTGTTGACAATGAATAAACGCTAACTAGAAATATATTTCAGTTAATAGGTAACATAAAATAAAGGGTAGTTTAACCAGATATTTTTGTAATAAATAACGATGATAAAATCGCAATCAAGATTTATAGCGATCTAACCATTAATACTTTATATAAAGATCGATTAGCATTGAAAGTTCAAAACTATATGATGTTTCAGATTTTATATCGTGAGATATACATTTTTGTAGTGTAATAATTGTATGCATACTTCATTAAATTTCGCGTTATTTTCATGTTTAGGTAATTGCAGTTTATAGTATAAAAACGAAATCCCCATTTCATGCTTTTGTTAAAATTTTAATATTGGTTCCATATTTTAAACCCAGTAGTTTTTATCTTTACATACAAATCCGACCATTATTACAAATACGGATTAGTTATTTACAATACGCGACAAATTTTTTGCTTATTTATGTCTACAAAATATTCGAATTGGATTGTATATAAAAAATAGCATCTCTCCCTCTCTGTAGGTATGGTCTCCTCACAACTGATTTAAGAATTAGCAACTCATAATTAAAATTAAGGAATCGTACATTTTGGAAAAAGGTTCTCTCAAATTCAGATAATGAAGTATCCATAACAGAACAGCAAAAAAAAGTAACAAAAGAAGAACTAATAAATGTAATAAAAAACTGTCAATAATATGGGAGAATGGGGACAATATATATAATATACAATATGTCCCCCTAAGTTGGAATCATATGAAAAACTTTTTATTATTAATTTTAGGAAAAAAAGTTATTCTTCATTAAAAGTTCTGCAAGTTCTAAAATCTAAAATACAATCATCAAATATCAATTTTTTCAGTCGTATATGAGGTTTGTCAAAAAATATGAATTTTACTCAAGAGTAAAGTACCTTTAAATTTAACAATATCGGAAAATGTTATTAAAAAGTTGAGCAGAATAAAAATTAAAATTTATGTAGACATAAAATGACTCACAGAATCGTAAAAGTATCTTATAATATTTTAGTCAAATTATCAAGCTGCACAACATACCAAAAAACCAGAAGAATTGAACTAAAATTATTTTCCTATTATTGTTATCAAATACCTAAATAGTTATTAACAAACTATTCAGTATCACACTGTATATCAGTAATGCACTGATCCACACATCCGGTATTAATGCAGTATTATTGCCCCATAGAAAAAAACCCAAATACCCAATTTTCGTTTTTCTAGACCATTAACTGCAGTTTTTATCTATCTTTTAATTTATGACATCTTCAACTTTAACACCCTGTAGCAGCTAAACAGCTCATCGGATTGCTTTTGATCAGAACGATTAGTTCTGTATAAAAAATTCTGAAAAATTACCCTAAAGCCACTTTCCCATTTAAATGGTGCCTGGTCCTTTAACTGTAGTTACATGTAATCTAAGATGCACTGACATACAAATGATTTGTTGATAGAAACAAATGTTGACAGTGACTGTCAAACTGCGTTAGAATTTATAAGACACATAAAAATGGTAGTGTTATTAACTGATGAAGAGAAAATAAAAATTGTTTTAATTGTGGGAGATAACTATAAACGCATAGAGAAGCAGCAAATATTTTCAATAATAGGCATCCCAATAAAAATATTAGTTATTCAACTGTTACGAAAGTACTAAGTAAATTTAGGAGAACTGGAAGTATTAAAAATAATTTCAATGGAAAACGTCGAAAACTGGTTGCTGATGAGAATATCCAGTTTGATGTAATGCTGTCTGTTGTAGAAAATCCAAAATTGTCATTGCGCAAAAGAAACTCGTTGATGCAACAAAATTTAAGTAAAAATACTGTGGCAAGAATTTTAAAATTTAATAAATACAAACCATTCAAACCGAAAATCGTACACACATTAAAAGAAAGGGATGATGATAGGCGAGTTGATTTTTGCTCTCTCATCCAACGAGAGTTAGAGGAGAACCCATTCTTTGCGAGGCATATAATTTTTTCCGATGAGGCGACATTTTCCTCAAATGGAACTGTCTCGTCGCAACATTGTCGCTGGTGGTCTGAGGAAAATCCAAATTATGTAATAAAGTCTTATGACCAATATTCGTTTAAGACGAACGTGTGGTGTGGCATTTATAAGAATAGATTAATAGGACCTTTCTTTTTTCGCGAACAGTTTTTATTATTTAAGTTTACAAGAAAGGGTCGTTTCAAGATGTTGACCACTTAGAGAGGATAATTTTAGAAACATGTCAAGAAATTTCTCCACAAATGATAAGGAATGTATTACGTGAATTTGCCGATAGAACGATTAAGTGTATTGAACGAGAGGGTGGATATATCGAAGCATTAGTGGAATGAGTGAAAATTAATTTTGTTCGTTTCTATTATTAATATGATGTTATAGTATTTCAATGTATTTGATTATTTGCAAAATAAATGAATAGTTATTACACGTTTCAATTGCAAAATTATTAAAAAACATCGAGAAACTACAATGTTATCATGTGTTTCGTAATCACAAGAGATAAATGTTGATTCAAAATAGAAATATTATTAAAAATAAAATAACCTTAATTTGTAATGTAAATGGATGTAATTGCATATTTGAACGTAGTTTTTATTTCTGATCAACTTTTTTTGATAACATTTTCCGATATTGTTAAATTTAAAGGTACTTTACTCTTGAGTAAAATTCATATTTTTGACAAATCTCGTATACGACTGAAAAATTTGATATTTGATGACTGTATTTTAGATTTTAGAACATGCAGAACTTTTTATGAAGAATAACTTTTTTTCTTAAATTAATAATAAAAAAGTTTTTCATAGGATTCCAACTTAGGGGGACATATTGTATATATATATTATAAACGATAACTTTTTTGACATCTACTGTCGACTCGTGAAAGCGTTCACGTACGTAAATGTAAGCAACTTATATCTATATTATAAATTAGAATATATCCTCACATTTTCATTATCTGGAATAAGGCTATCCTGATGGTATTTATCGGTAGCTTTTAATGCCTTAATTTTATGAAGACTCAATTCGTTTTAATTTTCAAAAATGCTTTTTTTATCACGCCGAACTTTTTCTTCTTTAGTTAGACGTACTTATTTTCTATTTTCTTTTTCACGTCTTTTAATTGGAAGGTGTATGTTCGGAACATCACTCGTCATCACTTCTTTTTGACCAGGTAATTCGCTATATGAATCGGATAAATTGGGATAATTTTCTTCCTTACTGTCGTTGCCATCAGGCTCAAAATCGGGATCAGCGACACTATCATCGCTTAAGTTTGCAACAGCATCATTGTCTTCTTGGATCTCATCTACTATTTTACTTTCTGGCTCACTAGTGAATGAAAAAAAGATATTATTTATCGTAGCAATATCAACAATTAACTCAAGTTACAATTATTATCAACGTTAGCATGAACATTCATTATGCAAGAACTTGAAAATTTGAAACGTGTTTAGAATTCATTGAAGGATTGAAATATTGTACGTACCTATAACACTTGCTTTTTTTTTGGGCATACAATATTTTCTTTATCAGTAATAACGTTTTGAGATTGAAGATATTCGTCGCCCATAATGTGATCTATATAATGTACTATTACTTTTGTCGACTCACCCTCTGGCTGACTAAAACCACTACACAAACGTGCAGTAAAGTAAAATAAATTAAATAATCTTATTTTTACTCACGATTTCCGAAGGCACATGCTAACCTTCATTTCCCCACGACTTAACATGATGGCTGTAATAGCCTGCTTATTGAATCTTTTCAATACTTTGATATGAACGGAACGAATATAATATTGTCCTATCATACAAGTGAATGAAACCAAACAACAACAATAACTGACATAACCTCAAATCTCGTTTGATGACACTATATTCTGCAACTGTCATAACACAGTATATGGTACATACTGTGTTTTGATAACTAAATTCAATATGCCTTTCAATTCCCAAAACACAGAAACTGGTACCTAGTGTGTTTTGGTAATATATGAAGCATATACTATGTTTTGGGGCGAGAAATTCTGAAATAAATGTTGGATACTGAGTTTTGGAATGGGGCAGCCTGCTAAATATTTGCAATTTTTTATTTTTTAAATAATCGAAATTCCAGTTGTTAAATATATAACTCTAAGATTTAAAAAAAAATGGACAACAGGCTACACAAATTTGTAAACAATTACGAAGGCGTATTTCTATGTTATCTGCCTAGTAATGCAATGCACATAAGAGATAAAAAAAAATTATGTTTCTACATAACACCCTTCAATACTAACTAATACACTTATTCCATCTTCTTTGCGGATAAGAATGTGGGCGTTTTTCCTCCAGAGCATTTTTTAAATTTTTAATTGTGTTTCCGCAGGCTTAACCATTTTTGTAGGCTCCCTCGGCATATATTCAATAAGCAAGACTCTTCCAGCATCCCAGAAAACAGTTGCCATACGTTTTTTTTTCAGAAATTTGAGTCTTGGCCTTTTTTGGTGGTGGAGAGCCCTTATGAACCCACTGCATGGATTCTTGCTTAGTAAGAGAGTCCCAGTGATGTACCCAAGTCTCTTTCCCGTTGATAATTCTAGATAAAAATAATTTGTCTCTCTTCAACTTCTTTTCTGTACATTTTTTGTTCAGGTGTAAGCAGTCTGGGTATCCACCGTGCAGACATTTTCTTTATACCCAAATCGTTGAGAACACTTGCTTCGGATATACACTGTATATTATACAGTCTCCGTTGGTAGTGACAGAGATCTTTACACGCCGATCTTTGAATACCATATTTTTGACTTTTCGCACACTGAAAGAGTTTAGACCTATATTTTACTTGAAAATAAGATGGTGTATTTTCCCTATACAGAGCAACCAACATGAATTATTTTTAGACCATTGCCTTTTTTAGTGAGGAACTTTACTCGTATTGTCCTGCGATGTTCAGCCTTTGTTTACCTCATTTTATCGAGAACTAGACCGTCTCAAATTTCTGTGAACAGCAGTTTTTCAATAAGTTGTTTGATATCGTCACTCATTTATTTCATAGATAGGTAAATAACATAAAAATACACCCAGTATCTCTAAATGCTTACTTCCGGACGATGTTGAAATTATATACACAGAAAAATAGAAACAGATTGCGATTGATTGTTATTGTGCTTTTAATAAACAAATTTTTATTTAGCATGAGACTCACTTTTATATATCAAGTATCTTGGATTCGTTTTTGAATTGAAATTATTAATTTAGCATAACAACAATTTTATTTATCCATGGCACATATTTAATTTTTATCCATGTACAAATACATAAACATAAAATCAAAATTTAATAAAAACCTATTTTTTACTTGCAAGTTTTGACATAAATCTACGGAATAACTTTATTTATATTTAACATCGAACATTAATTTATTTACAAATATTAGTAAGACTCATTTTTGCGCATTTGACGGTATTCTTTTTAATTCCCCAGGTCGATTTAATTTTCATTCAATTGTTTATAACAGTTTTAATAACAAAGCGGCAATTTTACAACACAGCTGCAACGACGCTATCGATTAACTTTGTTAATTCACGATCAATTTTATTTCACTTATCGGAGATTTAAAATTTTTGTGCTTTTACACTTCCATTCGGAAATACATAATGTCTTCAATTTTTAACCGTCGAATTAATAATGCTTTCACACTTCAACGTTTAACTACCGAATTCTGTAGTTTTTATATCACATTTTAATGTTCAAAACCTTCTCACTAATTTTTAATGTTCAAAACTTCGACATTCAATTGTTGTTTGTTTTATTTTTAATGTTACCACTTCTGCATTTACATTACAAATGAATCGTCGTCTAAATAATAACTCTCCCCTGTCTTCCTGTTCCTCACTTTGTTTTTCAAAAACGTTTACACACAGAAACAAATGATTGAGTTTGTTTTCCAGCTGTCGCTGTTATCTTACTTTTGCGGTGCCCGTCTGTCGGTAACTCAATACAAATACGTGATCTTTTGTCGAATTCAACAGGACGTTTCACATGAACAGTTATTTTATTTAGATTGTTCATTCTATAATTTTATTTTAACGCTTACAACTAACAAACAAATTCTATTCACTACTTCATTTAATTAAATGAAAAGGCTTTGTCTGCAAAAATGAAAATACTTATTAAATGAAATGTAAATTGGTTTTAGAAAATCATATCAACATTTTATTACGTTATTACTGATTGATTTGAATAAAGACTTACTATAAATTTTATATTGATAAAATTTTCGTTTCCCAATTTTTTTATTTAAAATAAAACTTTTTCATTGCAAAATATAAAAGCAAAATCAGAGAATTTTAAAAGAAATACTTTCAAACAGTAGAAAAAGTGATAAAAATAGACAGAATCAGAAATCAAGAAAGAGCCTTAACATAGAACCAATTGAACAATATACAGGATGTCTCACCGGGAACCGCCATTGGCCGTATACGGAAAAGTATACATGGAAAAAATTTGAAAATTTGGAGAATGACTAAAACCAATAGGGCACACATTTTTTTGACACTTCCGGTTGTACCTGAAATCGTCATTAACATCGCTATTTTAAATGTAACATATATATTATTGTATTTTTGGATTCTATTTCAAATTTTAGGGACACTTTGTATAACATACCCTGTAGCTAGGAATTATAGATTTCGAGATATTAATTTTTTTAGTAAAATTTTCACAGATGCAAAAGTTTACGGAAATATCTGTAACTTTCTTCGGGAACTCCTATCGGGTTAATTTTTGGTTTGTATAAAGAGAATTGACTATAGCAAACAAAGATGTGTCCATAGATTAAAAATTGTGATATTAAGTATTTCGTATTTGCTAATACATTTTGACATTTTCAAAGAGCAATAACTTTTTTAAGTCAAATGGAACACCCTGTATTTTTTTACTTTGTAGTTGTGCAGATTGAAATTCTCCTTCAAACAATATAAGTATTGTGACCATTACGGTTACTACTTTTGGAGATATTTGTAATTTTCTACTATTGGGTCTACCGGATCTGTTATGTTAACTGTTAACGTGCCGGCATGATTGGAACCACAACCCTCAACACTGATTTGAAAATTTATTGAGTTATGTCAAATTCACACAGTTTTATGTTTCTCAAATAATACTAATCATGACCAATTCGATTTTCTTTAAAAATTACATTCATAATAACAATTTCAAAAACAATCTTTTTGTTTCACGTACATTTCTTTGAATCAATTTAAGTTGTTTTTATGTAATCGGGGGTAAATGGTGTTGGTTGGTAGGTTACAGTTATTACAATTTCTTTCATTAAAAATTACATTAATAATAAAAATTTCAAAAACAAACTTTAGAAAAATTTTACCATATAAACTTATAACATTAGATATTCAAACCCCCATAACTTTTAAGGGGTCGTTCCCGAAGAAATCAAGCACATCGTTGAACTCAGAAGACAGTTTCCTTTCATTCGACAAACAGTAACCTCAAAAAAATGCATGCACCTAAGGTAAAGCCCTACCAACATTTTTTTTTAAATTTTAGAATTAGTAGCATAAAATGGAATTAAACGTATTTCGAATTCAATCATTTATCGAGTGTGACCTTCGTTACCACTTTCAAAACCGATATTTTATTACAATTTATCGATTGGATTTTACTTTGTACTCAAATAAATAATACAACTTTAATTAGATGAGCGCGAAATTCAAATTAAATCTTAAAGGTAACTTTGGCCGTGGATCGATAAAAATGTTTGTCGAGATCATTTCTTTGTTTTTATAGAAACTAAACGTTGAACGACACCGGTTGGATGTCACTTTTATTACTATTTTCGATGAATTTGCATCTTTAACTTGACAAGTGACATTTAAACTGTTACTTCAAGCTGGTCTCAGTAGCAAATGTGAGGCTTATAACATGGTGCCGATTTGATCGTGATGGAGGCCTATTGTTCATATGTTGTTGATATGCATATACAGTTCTCAACAATGGCGTTATAACTAAACAGTTAATGAATAAAAATTGTATATTTGCATAATACATAATATAATAATATAATCGAATGAATTTTATAGAAATCTAGCTGATAGGTCAATGTGTATCGTATGATTGACAGTAACTCAACAAACCGTCCAGACGATCTATAAATGTGGGTTATTGTTGATAATTCTATATGAAAAAAGCTAACATAAGTTTCGTGACCACTAATTCGCACTCTCGGAAAAATAAAAGTTTAAAATGCGTAAACAAATTTACAAATTCTACCATTGCTATTGAGAAGTTCCTAAACGTTTATTGTGGCAGGCAGTATCAGGCCACATATTTGTTTAATAATTTTAAACAAAATATTAAATGTTTGTGCGGTTAAAACCATTGGAAAAACAAAACCTAAGAAAACTCAAAGTGTCGTGGTAAAGGGATGATATGTCAATGTTTATTATTTTATTATGTTACAAAATAACGTTTTTTTAAAATTAATCTTCTTTGAACTTAGTTAATGGACTAGAAATTTTAAAATGTAAATTTTAATTGTGTGATTTTGAAAATCTTTACATTGAGAGTCTATAAATAGTATAAAATACATGAGTTACAAAAATCATGTTTCGTTACGTGTTTATACAATTCTTTTTTCTAATTTGGAAAAAGAAACGTAAATTGAATACATATTTAGAATTCGTTATAGCAAGTGTCGTCGGGGTTACCATCGTAACCTCTTTCAAACGATTTGAAAAGATTTTTACTTTTGTTCCATAAGAATAGTTACATTTAATATTTTACTGTAAAATATGATATTTATCTGTAGTAAAATGTATAATAAGACATCCTGTATACAAAGTTGTTAATAAAAGTGAATGTCGTAAAAGTTTCAATTGAAATCGGTTAATCAGATTGATTCAGTTATTCAATAATTCATAAAGGATATGGTATAGGTACTACTCTTACTTTTTCTTTTAATATTCTACGAATCTTTTTATGAAGTAAATATTTTATTTCGAATTTGACAATTCAACCAGTTTTATACATATGTATTGTTACGTTATGAAAACTCGAAAAAACAACACGGCTTCTTTAAGCCGCTCTGAAGAAGCTCCCGCATTGTGAGCGAAACGTAAGCGAATTCAATATTCGAAGAGTGTTTTTTTATCCTCACCTGCACTAAAGGAATTATCATCGCCGTCAACCTAAAATCCGTATTGGAGGAATTACATATTTTTAAATCCTACAAAATAACTAATTTAGCAACACACTAGAAATTTACAAACCCCCATCTCAGGTCGTTCATTTCGAGATAATATAACATTACCAAACAAAAACAAAAAGAAATACGCAAGGACTTTTTCTAATTTAATTCGGTTATTCGTAACTGCACAAGTAATCACCAAAGCACGATAGTTTTCTGGAATATAACGCGTGATTCAAAAAAATTTTCATCAAACTTTGCCATGAACGACAAACGACACAGCAAGATATAACAGGTCTATCTTAGCTTAGCTTGTACATTTGATAATTTTGACAGATTTAATTTCAACATATCCAGTTTTATGCATTTAGAGTAGACGTACGTAAATTTTTTCATGGTCCACTTTGATGAAAAATTTTTTAAATCGCGGGTTACTTACAGTTGGTTTTCTTCTGATGCGACAAATAATCCGTTTTGGGGTATAAACCAAAACTTCCAAAATTTAGGTTGTTGTTGCAAATTTCTTTAAACAGGGACCTTTTTATTACGCCGATTCGTAGTTGTAAGAGATATTATCTAGTCCGCTAATTTTTGTTTCAATACTTTTTATTATCTCTTTAGTTTCGTGAACTGAATTGTTCCTTATCTTTATTATCAACGTAAGTCAAACACACCCATACGAATCACTTCTCAATAGTTACGCCTACTTTCATTACCTGGCGGTTGTATAATCTTAACAACGTTATTCCGATAAGTATCGTACATGCTTTTACTACTTGTTACTAATCTAGAGTCTGAATATCAAAAACTAATTAAAAAAATATCAAGATACAAACGGGGGAGTACGTCTCCCTCCTTTTAATTTCTACATACGCCAAGAAGCTTACAAAAAAATACATTAATAGTTTCTTAGAAAGATAATCAATCTGCAAATTCAGAATTTTAACCGTTGCTTGTAATCAGTGTACTGTTCATTTTAGACATAACAAATATCCAATTTACTTTATAAAAGCGATAACTTTCAAGCTCTTTTCTTGGAACAATCACAGATTTTATTAATTCATCAAAACCAAAACAGCGACATATGTTGTATGTTTCTACGAAACCGTTGAAAAAAACTGTCGATGTAAGTATTTCTTTGCAGCTTAATGCAACAAAGATAACGCCTTTCACAACACAACGTCGGATTTTAAAAATATATCAAATGACAAAAATAATAACTATTGCTGTGACGATTTTTTTTTAATTCTGTTTTTTGGGATGCTGAATCCAAATCTAAAGAGATCCAACAGAAATTCCTTGTGCGTTTTGAGGTATTCGTAAAAAATATTCGCGCTTTTTCCAGTTTCTTGCTAATAACTCGAAAACTGTGCTTCCTACTAAATTTTACTTATATGAAAATGAAAGATCATGAAATTTCCTACAAAATACATACATATCATTATTTACCAAACGCACAGTTAGCCCACTAAAGTGCGCTCTAAAGAGACCCAAATTTTGTTATTGTAAAAATCCTGTTTTTGCCAGATTTCCACATTTATTATTGAAAGTATGTGTTTTTTGAAAGTAGACTATGAAAGTAAATTTAGTCCGAAGGTTTATATATAAGTTCCAATAAGTGTACAATTCAAAAATAATCAAATGTATTTCAGGATAAATAAGAGCAAAGATAATAATTTATTTCAGTCGGTGGCGTTTTGCCACTGCAGTGGAAGGCCCCGGCTCGGACTCCTCCAAATGCTGTTGGTGTTCTTCCTTATTTGTACGCTCCGGTTCAGGAATTTCCTCCTTTTCCTTCTCTTCGTTATCTAAAATGAAGATATGCATTAAAAATAGAGGTGACAAAATATAACTAGTAGACATTTTAGAAAAATAGTTTCATAATGTACAAGGCTTGTAAATTGATGTAAGACACATATTAATGAATATATAAGTATTATAAATATTATCTATCTATACTATTATAAAAAGAGGTGGTTTCTGTATGTTTAGATGTATGCTTATATGTATGTGGCAAGTAAACTTGAAAAATACTGAACCGTTTGGGTTGAAATTTTAAACAAAGGTAGATCTTGAACCCGTGCAACATATAGGACTATTCACTTCATTAAAATCCCCTAGGGCTACGCCCCGTGAACGTTTTTAGTTTCAGAATGTACATTTTTTACATAAACATTCAAATACCGAAATGTAAACAGCTGTGGAAACTAATTTGACAGTTCAAAGAGCAGAAGTAAGATCAACTGCTTCAAGCTAACTGAATTGAGAATTTCAGTGAACATAGAGTAATGCTTTTATCCCGTTCAAGAACGAGTACAGCAGCTAGTTCATAATACAGAAATAAATTTACCTGTTGGTGATGACTGTGGATCCAACTCATCATCATTGTCGAAGTCATCGTCAGGATTATCCAATTCAATATTACTGCAAGTTGTGTCTTCACAATTCAAACATAGCCTGGAGCAAAATAATCCCGCCTTCTTACACCACATGCCTTACTGCTACACCCTTTCTTGCATTTGCATGCAATAATGCTTAGTATTGTGTCTGGGGCAGGTGGTACTATAGTTTTGATTGGCTCTAGGCCGTTAGGTGTTTTTTTCCATCCAAAGTTTTCAGGCTCTTGTTTGTGCCCAAGCCACAGCTATATTTGAAGGTAAACCCGCAGCAGATGTTGTCGGGCGGCATCTTGGGTTGGAGGGAGTGATTCCAGGTGAGTAGATGATTTAAATACTACACTCTTGTACAGTTGGTACCTCATCTCGTTAAGAGTACTGTTTCCATGTTGGTCACCGTAGACAGCTGCTACGAACTTTTCCCCAGTGCTCAACGTGGTATCCAACTGGCAGTCTTGAAAGGGTGTTTTAAACGATTGTAGAGCAACAGAAAGCTCCGGCCGTTTTTCGAGTACTTTTAACGACTTTGCCTTCCCTGGCCATACAGAGAGGACGTTGTGTCGCAGCCAGTGACTGCATGCAGAAATAAAATGTTTTGAGAGATCCTCTCATGAACCAGTTTCTTTGGGTAGTACCAGTGTGACGGTGATTTTCCATGCCCTGGTTTGAGAAAAAACACGTTCTCGGGGGCTGTGAGACCAACAAGCAACACAATCAGGTCGACATCTTCCCCAACAACAGTCACTGTTTGGTAGAGTGGTCATATGTCAATGGCTGTGGTGACAATGAGCCTATCGGCATCTTCTTCAGCTTGTTTGGTATGTGGGCAGCAGTCAATGTTTCTATGAGAATTGTGATAAAACTACTCTTGTTTTTTTCATTTCCTAGAAAATGTTCTTGGGAGGCGTTGGGTATCACTCCCTATCAAACACCACTTCCACAGAATGCTTTTTGGTAGCCCTCCTCACTCGCTCTACCTGTTTCGTGCCTCTTGAGTTTTCTGGATACCCGTCAAAGATAACAATGGGCTTGTTATAGTGGTGCCTTAAGTAACGAACGTTACGAGTCACAGATTTGGTCAAAATTTGGTTTTGACCAAACAACTCTGTGTAGAAGGAAACGCCCATCTATCACATGTACCGTATCTTTTGGTATTCCTGACTCAGGTAAAGGATGGAAGGCCTTATACAGACTTGACTTTGTACTTTTTCTCATACTCCCTTCCTCAAACAATGATGTTGGATATGGGCTCAGTTCGTAGTTTAAGACTCCTTCAACTCCTCTTCAGATTGTTTTACTATGATCATTCTGTGATACAGTGTAGTGGGATTAACAATGACCTCATTGCTATGAATTTTAACGCCTGAGTGCATCATAGATAGTTGTTTAACTCGCTCATTCCACTTGAATTTCACTGACTTAAAGTCCTTACCAACAATGCGAGCTACACCCGCTTCACCCAAATCTCTGGCTTGGTGGCAGTTTATACTTTCATCACCTACAATCCCTGTACTGATAGAGATTAACTGTTTTGTATCTGTAAAGGATAGTGTCCCGCCAACCATTTCAACATTTTGATAGAGTTCGTGTGGTCCGTCCGAACTCGGGAATCTCTGCTGTCTACATGCTGCCCAGAGTTTATGAAGTGAACACCACTAAACTTTTCCACTTCTTCAGTAATGTGAATCATGGATGTGTGCCCATATCTGAAGGATATGCTGTTGGAAATAGTACGCATTCTAAATGCACCCTCAATTTTAGTACTTCTCATGAGGAATTGCTCTATTGTTTGGTCTGTGAAGGTGCCACACCATAGTTTATCGGAACGACGGACTGTGAAGGCGCCGCCACCAGTGAAATTGACATATTCATCTGCAGGCATGATTTCCAAGCCCAGCATATCCTGTAGATAAAGATGAGCGCATTTTGCATATAGGAAGTGGCCACTAGAGTGAAAGTATGAGAGCATGTTGTAGATTGTTCTTAGATGAAGGTCCCAATCACCTTTACGCTCAGATTCAATCAGTTGTTTCAACAGTGTGACCTGCTGAAAGTACTGTATCCAGAGTTGGGCAGTCTTCCCACGTTCACTCAATTCGAAGTTTGGCTCCAAATGTATCTGACAGTTCTTTGAACTGGTCTGCCGCAGAACTGGTAAGTATTTTTGTCTGTCTCCATCCAGAAGTTCCTCTACGCTTTGGTGAAGCTCTGGAGAAATGTCGGTCATTGTTTGTAGAATCAGGTGAGCCAAAGTTCTGTGAGCGAGGTAATATGCTCTGATAGCGCGTGCATATGAGTGGCCAGTCAGTATTTTGTAGTACTGTTCACAGCATAAATCTGGTTGAACAACTCCACCAGGCCACTTCCCTCCATGACATAACCAATTGCCCCATGAACGACATTGCCAAGTGGAACCCTCCCAGCCTCACCACTACATGCTGAAATTTTTCTGGGCAACTGGCAACAATTTCCCGGGCTTTCAGATAAAGCGGTTGATCAAACGTAACGATTGTACTTACTTGACCAAGGGCTTTGGTTTCTCCATTGCACAAATCAGGATGTATGCACGGTGTCGTAATCAGAGGGTGGTGCATTGATGAAAGGCAAGCAGCAAACAAAGGTTGTTTCGTAGGGCAAAGCTTTTGTGACTTCCTCCGTGAAGCCGTTACATCCTCCAATGTCTGAAAGTCCTTCGATTTGCCGTATAGCCACAGCAAGTCTGGGAGAGTAGGTACAATGACTTTCTCTTGTGCAAAGTTCTCATCAACAGGCTTTATCTTGACATCTGCTAATCCGAATTATTATATCTATGAAATGGTTGCAGTGGAATGCCTCCCATAACTGCTGTTTCTGTTGCAGACGGTAACTTGATTAACCGTGGAAATCTTTGTCCGGGAACAATGGCGCTTTCGGGGTCACACAAAGTATGCCACCCATGACGTGGACAGTGTTGTGACCATCAATTGTCTGCACGTTGTAGTCAGTGTTATCGAAGACGGATTGTAAAACATTGCAATTATCAACAGCAATAGGAGGCCCACTGCACAAGATATTTCACAACGTACAGCTTCTGTGTACGATGAACAGAACCCTAACGCTGACAACATGTCGATCAATATGCGGGATCCAAATTTCTTATACAAGAAGGCTGCCACCCTAACTTGCACAGGGGAAACGAATGATGAAGGCCTCACGGCATCAATAAGCGCATGAGCGATGGCTGTTGACTTAATCTTCCACTTGCTTAGGGAGCCACGCTTTTGTTCATAATTAGTGATTCGGTGAAAACTCTAATGACTCGGGCACCATATCTTCAGCATTTTTCATAAAATCATGAGGAGGAGGGTATTCTGTTATTATTGCTATTATTGCTGCAGCAGTCTCAATTATGCGTCTTCTTTCATCTTTCTCAGAGGACTTCTTCTTTGGTACCACAAATCATTGAGAATTTTGTATCCTGTGTTCTTGAAACACACAGTGGGGGTTTGCGGTCAGTGATGCAGATGTCTTCGCCGTATTTCTTAATTAAGTGGGCTTTGACAGTCCGCCATGTAGGAAGTTGTGTACCTTTCCATTCTTTCATCAACTTGTCAGTTGTGAATTGGCATTCTCCATCACGGTTTTCCAGGTACTCATAAATTGGTGTCATGTCAACCTCAGTTACATCAGACGGTCGACCTCGTTTTACAGCTCCCTTGGGACCAGTGTTGAGACCACGAGTCCTAAGTATCTTAATGCACCGCATGTGGTACATTCCTCCAACATCCTTCAAGTCAATAATAGACTCCAGGCGATGCACTATAACTCGACTGAACTTATCATTCCATTTTCTGGCCAGCTCCAAAATCCCATATTTTGCTTCTGGCATTTTACTATAGCAGACAGGATTGCGTTTATCCACAGGACGTCTTCTCTGTATGACGTCATAGTCTTCGGGGATTTTCTCCACACAGAAAACATTGGCTTCTAAAATTAAATGAATGTGATGCTGAACGTGATGAACCCTCTCTTCCGGTTGCAGCCATTTGACAGCTGCTGCAATCATCCGCTCATTAATATAGCTCTTTCTGCACTTCACGTGAACTTGGACAGAAGACACTCGTTTGAATAACAAAACCTGCCATCCTTCCTCACTAAACTTGCTGCAGCTAAAGTTTCCAACTCGTCTTCTTTCACCACAACTGTTGGAGTCGCATCTCCTAACACTTTCTCACATATAACACAATAGCGAACCGACATTGTGACAGGTTATCTTTGAATCCACATAGTTTGAGGTTAAGGCCCCAGGGTCAAATATTTCTCTACGTAAAACGCGACACTCACTAATCTGAAATGTTGAACAGGTTTGTATTACGTCTATGTTTGTAAATAAATGAAAAGAGAATATGTTATAATCAGCTGTACATGTTAAAACTGTTTATAATAATGTTTTATAATTCATCTTACAGGTTGACCAACTTTATAGTTCTAAAAAATTAAATAAACAAAAATATGTCTAACTAAGGCACGTAATGTTCAACAAACTATGTTTTCTTTCGTTTTTGATTAATTTAGACTGATTTTGGTGAAAGTAATTATTTGAGAGTGATTTTCTGAATATAAATAAATTAAATAGGCAGTGACATAAGTGAAAGAAGGAAAGCTGGGTGTTAGGACGGTGGCAAACAAATACTTTTGCCAAAATCTACTATAAGTGACCATGTCAGTCTATATTCATTTTGAAAATTACGTATACCTTCAAAAAACACGTACTTTCAATAATAAATGTGGAAATCTGGCAAAAACAGGATTTTAAAACAACAAAAATTTGGGTCTCTTTAGAGCGCACTCTAGTGGGCTAACTGTACGTTTGGTAAAGAATGATATGAGTCATAAGCAAGAAACTGGAAAAGTGCGAAAATTTTCATATTTTTACGGATACCTCAAAACCCATGAGGAATTTTCGTTTGATATCTTCAGATTCGTATTCAGCGCCCCAAAAAAATTGAAAAAAAATCGTTGCAGTTCTTTTTTGTAACGTTCATCTAACGTTTGACTGGACTATTAATGCAATGATTTTAAAACGGTAAAAGAGAAAAGTGCACCATACTCCTTAACTTCCTTTAATAATTATTGACTACATTACGACCATGGTTTCTAAAAATATTTTTCCATTTTCAAGTAAGAAAATTCTAAAATTTTAAAAGGACTTAAAATTCTCTACATAAAATACATAAAAGTAAGACTCACCAGCAATTAATAGTTATTTGTGTATCAAGACCAAAAGTGAGTCTTTTCGAACAAGTTTGTGCCGCGGCCAAAAAGCAATGGAGGACGAAATAACACTTTTGACAGTAGTGCACACAACATTTTTGGCGACTTTATTATAAATAAGGTTCTTTGGAAATTTAATTTCAAAGATTTATAATGGAAGTACGTAACTATGATAACTATGCCAAAAAATTTGACATTAGCAGTCAAGCCAATATTTTTATGTAAGTTAAAAAAATTGATAAATGGCGCCACCCAAGAGCGGCCTAAAATGAAAGCAGCCAGAATAAACATACGTTTCGGCTGCTTATGAGTACAAAAATTCACTTTTGTTAGGGTCGCCTAAAAAAATTTTTTTTTAAATAAGTTTTGGATAAAATAGATAACAAAACTAACATGCGCAAAATTGAAAACGATGAATTAAAATAAATTATTAAAAGGAAGTGGAAAGATACAACCAACAATACGCCTGAATGCGAACATAAGTAAAATAATGTTTATTAAAATAAAAGGTATTAAATAAATCACACAAGAACCGAACCCGGGATGTTAATAATTGTTAATGATCTGTTTTATGAAATTGTTATTTGTGAAGTCTAACTGTACGTTAAGAATATTGTTTTTGGTTGAATTAATGACTATAAATTTAATATTAAACTTAAAATTACAGTCGAAATTATTTCTGGATTGTGATACGTTCTGTACATTAACTTTTCATTACTCGTGTATGTATTTATTTATTATTATTATAATTATTATTGTTGAATGTAATTACGTTGGTCAAGAGCTCAATGTCTCAACCTCAGACTAAATATAAGTAACTAGACGAGTAACGGTATATTCGCTTTATACCGAAAGATAGAGTACGAATGCTATAAAGAGAGCACTGAAAGACAACACTCAAATATCACGTGACGAGTGGAAGTTTGTGAGTAGAAGTGGATATACAAGATATGCGTCATGTATTTTAGGGCTCGTGACATAATGTGTCGGGAAACTTATGTCAGTTTTTAGATCTTAGGTGTAGAATGCTACGAAACGTGCAGATCCGCGACATGAGGCTCAAAAAAGTTCACCAGTAGATTTGGGCCCATACAATATTGGATGCAATATATTTTTTAAATTGTACGTCAGCTTTTTGGAGACAGGTTTCTAAGGTATGGTTTAGTTACCAAAGCCAAAAAAGCTGACGTTTTTATCTAGACCCTAACGTTTAGGCCCATACAATTCTCATTGCAATGTGTATTGGAAATTGTATCATCAGCTTTTTTGTAAATTGCTTTTTCTCGATGAAATATCTGACGTTTTGGTTGAATCGATGAAAAGTTAACAGGAAAATAAATCCGGAAAATGTCGATTCTTTTTTTAATAATCTGCCTCTCAAGTCCCAAATCGATTTAAGAAAAAGAGAAATTGATCAGGTTATTGGTACACAACGTAAACCAACGTCAAATCCAGAATTGATTTTCCGGAAAACCGGAAAATTGTTATTTTTTCATTAACAATATAATAAATGCTTCTCTTGTATTTTCTCAACTCGAAGTTTTCTCAGTAATTTTCGGGAGTAAAAATTTTGTTTTTTTTGGCACAGGTTGACGATTGACGGGCCCACGGACTATATGCTTAATTGAAGTAGTTTTTGTTATTTTACTTCGTCCTTGCACTTCTCCTTCTATTATGGCGACTTCAAAACAAAAGTGCGCGTTACTTGTCTATAGGTACTTATATTTTATCTGATTCGAACCTAGGAGAAACCAAATTTTAATTTTGAACCTTGATGAAGGCTATCCAATTTGGTAATCAAAATGTCGACAACGAATAAAGTTGTTTTTCTGTTACATCTCCATAAATAAGGCCCTAATTTAGAAAATCCTTTAATCAAATATTAAGGAGCAAACTACCAAATTAATAAGAATTAAACAATATCTTCCAAAACTAAAACCTTATAAAATTCTTATAAAAATCTGAACGATGTGTCAGATGAGCCACTGTTGCTTGATCTGAATGAATAAAATTTTAGTCAGTGCTACCTTTTGATAGTTATACGTTTCTGCTAAGTTTGGTCAAAAATTCGTACCCCTTTATAATGATGAAGTTTTAATTCGAAATACATGAATGTAATTATATTTCTATCAGTTGACAAACATTTTTATGGTTCTTGAAACTAAAACAATTTCAGTTACTAAGAAGTTATACTAATAAGATGAACGAATTTGTAATAACAAATAGCAATTTTTTAAGTATCTTGTTTAAGGCAATAGTAGAATTTTTGTCTTGTGTAGTAAGGGTATTACGAAATTTTACAACTGATATCACTTTGTCGATTCTTGATGTTGATTTTGTGTATTAGTTGACTATTTGAACCACCCAATGACTTCTTTTAAATAAATCTGAAATTTGTGCATGGACTTACTTATATATAAAAACTAGTAAAATAAGGAAGAAAACAGAAATATTTTCATTGATTACCTCGTGTGTAACCTTTCATAACTGAGTTATTATTAGAACAACTAATGTTTTAATGGTCGACCTCAATCCATGGCCCAGTTGAAACGGATTGAAGTACTATTAATTTTGGAAGTATATTGTTTAGAAATAACTAACAATAACGTATTAATAAAAACAGTTTTAAAAGCATTTTATTAATTAGTCTTACACATTACAGTATTAGTTTTTTTTTATTCCAATTTGGTTTTTACTAGTTTGTTTTAAATCACAAACCATTAGAAATTAATAAGATAATTTTAGGACAATTAATCATTTTCCCACTATTATTATAATTAAATTGATTGGATTTGAAGGAACCAAAATTTCTATCTTATTTGATTGTGGTGTGCCATTGTGCAGCAAAATAACACATTTGATTTATAACATGATAAATAATATCGCAAGTTTATCGATTACCTACTCCTCAACAAACCATTGATTTCTATTAAAACAGTCCAAATTGCTAAATAAATTATAACCAAATTAAAAATGTTGTAGTGTATACAAACATGTGTTCACTTATGTAATAAATCGAATTTTAACATTTCTGCCACGTCTGTGTTCATTTGACATTAATACAATCCCGTTGGTTTTCCAATCATTTGAAAATTAACACGTTACCAGTGCAGATGAAACATGCAAACATATAGTTAAACGAATAACAATCCAATTTTAACTTGTGTAATGGTCAGTTTGTTGAATGTTAATAGAATAACATTGTATGCATTAAAATTTCAGCTCGGTATTTGTAGTAATTAAAGTTAAAGCTAACGTGCCAATCCTGAAACGAGCTTAAATATATGTTAACTATTTATGTTTCATAATGATCCTAATAACAATTACAGAAGCTACAAGTTAAGATGAATCGTTTCACCCATGCAGTTTCAAATTGCTGGCCCATTTAAAGTGCTTTTATATAATTTTGTATCATCTTTAAGACTTTATAATCCCATGCAAGTATACTTCAATCATTAATTGTTGTGTTGCGTGTACTAACGAAAGAATCTTCATCGTGTTTTAATTATTGCTCTCAAAGTCAGTCTGGAAAGCTTCTATTGTTCTTACGACTTATGAAAAGCGGCAAAGGAAGAATTTTGTGCTTAAAGTTGGAAAAGGTGTTTCTCTGCACTTTTATCTCATACATGTACTGAATAATTCGCTAATGGATATTGCATTGTTGTGGTGTAAACGTGGGTAACTGAGCTGCCTTTCCACTAGTTACAAACAAGATACAACAGCTTGTTTACTTGAAAATTACATGAAACCAACAAGTTTATCATGTACTAAAACTTTACAAATTTCATGAAAATTGGATTATGTTGATAATGTAAAACTACTTGTAAGTACAGGTTTCATGTTAAACTATTATATGATCAATTTATTGGAATTTACTTGGAGTTAATTAAGTTATGAAAAAAATCAAGTTTCGGTGATACCTACTAAAATAAACAAAAACATGTACGTATGTTTGATGTTTATTTTATTAAATATTGAATACTAATGTAAAACAAACAAAGACACAAAGGAGTTCATATTTGGAATATTTGAAGTTGACGTTACAGAAGGGTTTCTTGCGGATTACATGTATGACATTATTGATGTTTAGTTGTCTTTAGGTTCGTACAAGCTTTCTCAAAGTATTACTTCAAAGGGTATTGTTAATTTCAGACGTATTGAGTTTACCATACGACAGTTAACTAGAGCTTTAGCATAAAGAACTTTTTCTATTTAAAGTTCTTAGTAGTTAATATAACAAAGCGTTTAATTAATTTAATTTAATTATACTAGCAAAACAGTTTATTCCTTCAGTATTACTATTTAGGTATATATTACCAATATGATCCCGACTTATACATATGAATAATATAATATATTGGAAAATTATAGTATGCATGCATTTTAATGTTTTAAAACGTGTATTCTTTATTGGTTCACATCTTGTTTATGGTTCACATTTTTTAAATAATAAGATCATTTAAAATAAAACTTATTTTTTGTATACGCTCCCAAAAATAGCTATTTTAGGGATTCATTTTTGGGCACTTTCGAAGCTGTTTCCCAAACGAAATACTCGAGCCCAAGGGTATCGTGTTAATTTCTTTTGATGTTGTGGCAGTACCTTCAGTAGTAACCGATATTATGTTACTCAAACAGATCAATGTTCTTCTCCCCCATTATCATTCTGCACACATTTTTCTTTTTGTCAATTGATTCGTCTATACAGGGTCTGCCAGTTAAACGTAACTACTTCTGGATTTCGGAAACGGTAAGAGGTACAATGTTGGTTAAATAGGAAAAAGTTGTGATATTCTGAGCCCAATCAGATGCTGTATTAAAATTGAAAATATCTACAGGGGTGTTCAAAATATCAAGCAAAAACTAAAAATTATGTTTTTTATAAAAATTAAAATTTCTTCGCCATCTTGTGAACAAATTTGATAGTTTTGTATAAGCGACTACGGCCATTCCAATGCCTTCAACGAATTTTCTAGGCTTTCTAGTTTTTTGCAACCCTAGCCAACTTTGTTATTTCTTATGGCCGCCATATTGAATTTACACGCCATTGAATAAAGCATAAGAAAATCTCTTCAACCATGTATAACAAACCTTTCTTTGGATGACAAAAAATATAAATTTATTTGAATAATATCAAAAAATGGACATGTATGATTGCTTTATCGACGTTCAGAATGCTTAGAAATAATTTAATTATCTACAGTTCCTTCACAAAACACAATCGAAATAGAGTGCTTAATGAAAATATTGAAAACCCCCTTTTAGTACCTCTCTCCGTCAGTTGGAAAATAATGTTGAAGTGCCTAAATCAAGTGCTCAGAGAATTCTTAAAAATTTAAGTATCGTCCTTATAAAACACATATTAGCCAAGGACTTCGAGATGGTGATTTAGAAAGAAGAATATTGTTTTGCAATTGTTTGTAGGAAAATGCCAAGAAAATCCTCAATTTCCGATTAAGATTCTATGGTCCGATGAAAGCAGATTTACAAACTGTGGGGTATTTAACAGACACAACAACGTGTATTGGGCCAATCAAAATCAACAAAATTCAACATTTATCATAATATTGACTGCACCTCGATATCTTGAAATATTACAAAATTATATGTCGACCAAACTTTAGAAACTTTGCCTCTTCAAGATGTAACTAATATGTGGTACCGCAAGATGGGGCACCTCCACATAATGCAAGAATCATAACTGACTATCTGAATCACCAACATAGAAATAACTAGATCGGAAATCGAGGTCCGGTTGTCTGGCTTACACGCTCGCCGGACCTTCACCTCTTCATTTTTTCATTTGGGGATACGTGAAGGATAAAGTTTTTGTACTCTTCATAATACGGCAGAAGAACTTCAGGCAGTCGTTGTTCAAGCCATAGAAGAAATTCCTGGACAAATGGTTAAAGATGCATGTATGTCTCTAATTCATCGATGCAGGACTTGAATTAACAACAACGGTAGAATTTTCGAACATTTTTTTTAACTTATCCTTTTCATCGATTTCTCGTTTCTGTTCTGTTTTGAGTTTAATCATAAATAAGTTTCAATTGTTAAATTTCGTATCACAAATTAAAAAGTAATTTTTAAGAAATTGCATTATTTTTTTGGTCAATGGTGAAAAAGAGTCTTCACCGATAAATTCAATAAACAACAAAGTGTTGACAGATAGTTACATAGCTATAACAACAAACACAATTACTGCATTTATTTCGCAGGCAACTAAGTGAAAAACGGTTTTTCAAATAAACTGACATTTTTTGTCATCCAAAGATAGGCTTTTTATACATGGTTGAAGAGTTTTTCTTATGCTTTATTGAATGGCGTATAAATTGAATATGCCGTCCATAAGAAATAACAAAGTTGGCTAGGGTTGCAAAAAAACTAGAAAGCCTAGAAAATTCGTTGAAGCTATTGGATTGGCCGTAGTCGCTTATACAAAACTACCAATTTTCATTGACTTTTTTTTACAAGATGGCAAAGATATTTCAATTTTATAAAAACATAATGTTTCAGTTTTACTTGATATTTTGAACACCCCTGGTTGGGCTCAGAATACCGCAACTTTTTCCATTTAACCAAAATTGTATCTCTTACAGTTTCCGAAATCTCCTATGTAGTTACTTTTAACTGGGACACCCTGTATATGATTCTACCACTGAAGACGACCTGGAATTAGTTATTATTCAGAATAAATCGAGAATAATATATTCTGGAAAAACTCGCTTCCATTCTCCTAGCCGTTTCAAACTGATTAAATCAACATCAGCATCTGCCGCTAGAGACGCAGAACTTCGCCGGAAGCAATGGCCAGTATACTCTGTCGGCTTGGGCAATTTAAGAAACTCAGCAACAAGGATTCCTACACGTTGTACCGTACATTTTCCATTAGGATAAGAAACAAAAAATAATCGTGTTTAACTTTTGCTGGCCGTAGTCAAGCATATGTCTGATACTATTCCATATAATTAACAGCATCGCCTTCAGCTTCCACAGGACAACACTCTTTGATGTTGCTCTTCGTATCAGGAATTGTTATAAGAAGACATCCTGTGTCCTTCTGGACAATATCTTTTTAGTGAATATGGCTTTTCACGCCTACATACATGCACCACACACACCAATGAGAAGAGCAACCTGAAATAGGAAAGTTTTCATCATCGAATATTTTGACCCGTAGTGTAGATGGTTTTACTTCTTGCGACTGTAATGCGAAAATAGTTATAGTAATAATTTAAAAAGTTATTAATGATTACTGTAAAAATACCGGCTCACCTTTGTCATGTAAATAGTTCAAGACCGCATCTTCGTTTATAATTACAATGTTGTTCATTTTTTTTCCCCATCGAATGAATGCTCATATTCTTTTCGTAGATTTGTTTATACTTCACTGAAAGCAAATCTAATACAATTTTCTTCGCATTGTCACTAATATTTTCTGGGTTCTGCATTTTATGTTAACATTAAACAATAATGTGGTTACTATAGTAATTAAAATGTTGTTTGTAACACATACCTAAAACGTTTTTCGCCTAGTCGGAACAGGAAGATTTGTCTTAGAACTTTGTTTTAGGTAATTAATAAAACAAAGCTCATAACTATTTCAACAGTTTATAGACTTTTATTCTTTTAATTTATCTTGTTTGCCTTAATATCGTGTAAAATCTTTCGCGTACAGACTCTTTTTGTTCGAACGCTCCAACATTTAGACCCCACTACTAAGAGGATTCATGATGGCGAAGTTATGTCTGAACATGATAATTTTTGATGATTCTTTTATGGAGGCTGGATGCCCTTTTTTTTCAGCAGATAAATCAGAAAACTCTCTTTCGAACACAGACTACTTAATTAGACCAATGACGATTCCTTTTTCTGTATAAACGAACGTATTGCACGATTTGTATACAAGTGAATGATCTTATTGAACTATAATGGCAAACCGCTATTGTTTGACGGTAGTTTCTGTACACTTCCATAATATTTCAAATAATTTCAAGTTCATTTTTAAGTTATTTCTGATGACACATAAAACAGGTTTGCAACCACAGATGTTTAACTATTATGCAATCTTCGAGTAAAGCCACCATTTTCATATCAAATTGCATTAGTTCCTCATTGATCGCTTCAATAACCCAATTGTACTAAATATTTAATTCCTTTATGCCACGCATAAATCTATTCGTTCATCTCGTAATTTAATAACTATTTCTAATTAAATGGAAGGAAAAATTGTATTTCTGCAATTAACCTTGAAAATAAATAGATACTTTTATTTTTGGAAAGTGAAAAAAAATGACCAATTTAACTAGTTAGAAATATTTAGAGTGTCCTATTTAAAAAAAACACATGTTTGCCTCATTACTGAAAAATTGAACGTGTTAGGACAAAACCACTGGGTTCTACAGAAAAAGTTCTATAAGAATGCGTTTTCGCCTTTTCAATAATAGTGCGGCGGTCGAAAGCGATTTACGTTCACTAACCCATTTTTGTCTTAGAATTTAATGGGACTTTTTTTGTTTGATTCGTCTTCAATTTTTACATAAAAAATGTACGATAGTGGCATTTACTTTGGGTCGGGCCTTTTTTATAGTCAAAATTCGTTAAAAAAGTGAACTTTTCGGAATTGAACTTCGCTGACGCTTATTTTGAAAACTAAACAGAAAGTCGAATTATTTTTTTGTGGTTTATTTCCCAATCTCCAGTGTTTAAAATAGTATAAAATTGATCAAGACTAAATTTCATTTAATCTGCATAAATCTAACTTTTCTTGTGATATTTCAGAATTGCATGATTCTTTAGGTTGATGTTTATCGAAAGTTTCTGATTTTTTCCCAAAAAACTGCAGAATTTCATGTGCTACAAAATTGCTCGCATACTTATAGATCTAATTTTAAGGCTTGTGTCTAGTTACCCGATTCATAAACGGATGGTTAACATTGTACCCCAGAAAATTCCAAATTTACTTTTTAAATTACTCGAGTACCGTAACAGATAAAACGAAAACCTTTCGTTTCAGTATAGGGCAGTATATAATCATTCGCCCTAAAGAGCGAAAAAGGTTTTACAATTAAAATCAAGATGTTACTGCATTTATTAATTATTTCAGTTTATCCTCCCAAACGCTTCTGTATAAAAATTAAAGATTTTTATTGATTTAGGGCAATAATTTCAACTACTATCAGTACGATTTTGTACCGAGCCGCATTCCAAGTTATAAGCGAATCCCGTAATTTGAGAACGAATATAAAATTTGTGCCACAAATTTCGCGTTTATAAATAGGCTGTAAGCGAATTACAGTGGTTTACAAGATTTTGCTCAGCAGGTGTGCATTGTTGTGGAAATTTTGGTACTCAAAATAGTAAAATAGGGACGACAGTTAATTTTATTAAAGTTATTAACTTGTACCTTTACAATACTTTTCAAATCATCCTCAGCATATAAGTAATAATAACTATATAGATAAGTATATATTGAACATATATATAGTGTATAACATAACTAATTTAATTGGCTTTTTTTATTAATTACAAATTTAATTTGCATGACGTAAGGCAAGACGTTTCGCTAAGTTGGAAAATTAGATATCTTTAAAACAATTTAGCGTAAATTACAATAAAATTAAAAATAAATGCATACCTATTACCTACATGTAAAAATACAAACACATATAACAAATTCGATACAATTAATTAAACATAACGCAATATAATGTAACACAGCAAACTATTTACTACTATAATTTTCAATTACATTTTATTTTAAAAAAGTTTCTCTAATTTGCATTTTTCGTGCTTGTCTGGAATCTAATAGCTCAGGAAGTAATGCACTGAAGTAAAACTGTTGCAATTTTGGAACCATTACAGATTTCCAAAATGAAATGTCTTTACGTATGATTTCTATTGATACACCTTTGGGCGTCCAAACCACAAAATAACAAATATCTTTTTTAAAAATGTTTAATTGTCCTTGAACCTGAAACATATATTGATCTTGTTTTTTTAGTTGTAACTTTCCATTACTATTAAGTTCACAAAATTTAATTTGTTTCTTTAGAACAGCTTCTTCAGGAGTATACGCTCGTGCACTGTATGGACACTTTATTTCAACAATTGCTTGGTTGTCTTCTATAATTCCATCTGGAGATGCGGCCAAGAATGGATAATCTTCATCGATACATAAGCCACAAGGATTAATTTTCAAATTTGTTTGATATTGGAAATCATTGACTGCCCTATGCTCATTTTCTTTGCCATATTGGGTAGCTGCAGAACCACAAAATTGTTGGTAAAGTAAATTTTTTACCGTGTTTGCACAAGATGTACTTTGTCGGAGTTTACAAATTCGCCCAAAATTAGAAGCTGTTAGGCGCTTTCGTCTCTCTTCGTACCATTTATTACATCGGTGCTGTCCAATAGTTTCTTGGTATATCTCGTCGCGATGTAATGACAATTCTGAAATAAATTTTTTTGTTGAATTTCCATTTCTTCCTCCGTCATGTCAGGAAGGGTAAGTGCTGCATCTGGTCCATAATCTTCATCAGCGTCCCCTGAATTTTTTTTCGATATTTTTTTGGAACGGTCTTTTTCCAACCGATATTCCAATTTTCTTTTTGGTTTTTTACAATACTGTAAGGTGTATCGGCCAATACTGGTGTTTGCTGAAGTTTGCACTTACGTAATTGTGTGCTATAACGGCGGCTTCACATCTACCCTTGTAAGAACGCCGAAGAGCAAAATTAACACGCTTGCCATCGATGAACTTAGCCACGTGAGAGTTGTACAATTCAGCGGAGTTGTTGATGACATCATAAATAAGACTTTGAGCATGACTTGCGACTCGACGTGCTGCATTCATAATTTCTTCTAACAAACCGTTCTTTTCTAAATCTGGAACTATGTTTGTCTCCCCTTCTTTAGGTCCAGGGCAAAAATAATTTCTTTCTTCGCATCCTCTATGATCTCCTAAAATATGCTTAGGTCCATTTAATATATCTAATTCTAATTCTCTAATTTTTGTACAGGTCGGGACGTTTTGATTTTTCGAAATTCTACTGCTTTAGAAACTGCGCTTCGAAATCGAAGTATGTTTTGACAAACAAACGTTCTCAAGCGTTTATCTGTTTTTGTTTTTTTGTTGATTCCTTAATTTTGTTAATATAATTACGTAGAATATGATTTTTACATTCTATTTTTTGAATTATTGTAGTAGGTCCATAGGGCATGCAGCTTAAAAGTTTTCGGTAAACACTACTGTCGCCGTCTGCAATTAGTTTCGTATATTTCATTCCATACATTTCCAAAGAGTTTTGAAATCCTTCGACAATTATAGCCGTTTCCATTGAAGTTGATGTTCCAGTCCAATTTTTGTAGCAAACATGTGCTGGGCATTTTTTATTTTTGTAAAGGTCCTTACGTGCACAAATGCAACAAAATTTATTTTTAATAGAAATGTAAAGAACTTTTTTTGTTCGGAGTCCAACTATGCATGCAACACCTGAAAGCGAGTTGTAATTTGTACGGTATGATCTTTTGCACCAACCACCGTCAGCTACGACAGCAATGTTTGGGTGCCCATCTGCGTCTACTTCACCTAACTCGACTGCAAGTTTTTTTTCTTCTTCAGCCGCTTTTCGCATTTCTTCTATAGCAGTGCGGTTATAAATATCGCAGGCAATATCATGATTTGCTGAGTAAGTACTACTTGAAGGAGATGGAATGTCCAAGGCTGATAAAAATTCGTTTAATTGGGAATATCCTGCACCAATAGATATTATACCAGATACTGCTGATAAATTTACAGGCATGCACTGAGATGTATGATCTTCGGTTGATATGGTTTCTAATTTATTGCACATTGTACATTTCATGGTGTAAATTGATTCCAAACCTCTACGTTTTCGCTAATAATATCCATGTCATAAAAGAACACCCAAACCCCACGTGATTTAGTGACTTCAATGCTTTGAAAAGATGGGCAATATTTACAATTCTTCGGCCAGAAATTTTATTGCATTCAAAATCTTGTTTTTCTTGTTGCATTTCAATTTCTAAGTCTGGTAAAGGTGAAATTATTTCGTCACGTACATTTTTAAAAACATCTTCTTCTACACTATTAAACAGAATTTCATTATTACCAATATTGGTACCGCCATCACTTATAGTTTTAAAGCCATCTGCTTCGCTGCTGTAATTAAAATTGCAAATAGTATCACTACTATTACTGTCCGGTAAAAATTCAGTATGCCCACCACCATCACTTAAATACACATATTCTACATTGTTTTGTTTGTCGGTTGATTGACTACATACATTCACTGCTGACAAGTCATTGTCTGAAATTGTTTGTTTAACACGTTCGCGCATTTTTCTCATTTTTTGTTTTACACTCAATCGTTTCGAAGGGTAACGTCTATTTGAAACAGAACAACACTTCTTATTCATTTTAAAAATAATATCACCAGCAATCAAAATAATTTGTTGAAAGTTAAAATCACTACCTCGTAGAGCACAGTAACTACGGGAAATGACTTACAATAGTTCAGAGTTCAGGTTTACACAGGTATTTGTTTATAACCCCCTACTACCCTAGAAGCACCCAAAGAAATATTCAAAAAAAATATCTACTAAAAACAGGAGAAAATTTTTTTGCGGTTATTATTGCAGCTATCAATTACACCTTTACCATATTTTATGTTAATTTCTTTTAATTAAATATGCATTATTATTCCCGTTCCTGAAAGGAAGTTAATTTTTTTTAAATTTGTTATTATTTCAATGCTTTTATTTAATTAACGTATTATTTGTGTTGCAATATGTTTTTACTGGTTTTGAGCTTTCCAATGAATAATTATCTACCTACTAGCTAAATAGTATTTGTCGGCTTGTTTGTTATTACGGCCCAGGTATAAAACAACTTAGACCAGGTATCAAAATCTAATACGTGGAAAGTAAGTTGCATATTTACAGGCGGTTTTGAAAATTACTAGTATAGTTGCAAACGAGTTACTTTGTCACTAGACACAACCCTTAAAGAGAAAAAGGATATACCTAGTCAAACAGTAGCTGGAGCGTTTCAGCTGCTTTGAGTCATAAGGGTCTCTTTCGCGTAAATTTGTGTAGGCCCGAACCTAGAGCTCGGCGCCAAGTTACGCCTCCTATTAGATAGAGATATTACAGTATACATGGTTTTTAATTTTTATTTAACGGGGAATTAATATAATTACTTTTCCTTCATTAAATTCAAAGAGGATAAAATATACTTTTTCTGGCTGATGCTGATGGTAATAGTTCAGAAAGGAAGAATAATTATTATACATACATAAATAACTCAATCAGCTTCAGTATCATCAAAGCCATTCACAAAATTTCTTGAGCCTTGCTGTATATAGCTAAATCTGCAGTGACGACTATTTGAGCTTGACTAAGTTTTTCTGTAATTTTTGTTAATCGTAATAATGAGGTATAAATGATATCATAAGAAGAAGACGGAGCATTGATGAAAGGATAGTAAAAAACACTTGAGACCAGGAATGAATTATCTGAAATACTTTTATTGAAATCATACCAGACAATTGGAGCGTTTCCTCTATACCGTAGGAGTTGCCAAATAATATCATATTTTCTTTTCGAGCTTTAAGCACTCAGAAATGCAAGTTTCTTCATATTTTGGCGGTTCAGGTCCAGTCGGAGGTTTTTAAAATAAGTCACTTTGTGTTATGGTATATCGTTTGAAAGTATCATTAAAGAGGTCTCATCTCCCTTCTCTTCTGTTCGCGAAAATACTGTATCGAAACCTCGTCGCGTCGGTTTTTCTACTACATCAGAATTGAGCTCAAATTTTTTGAACAGAATATGCATGAGTGCTCACTCATCCTTTGTACCAAAAATTGAGTTAAACATGATTATTATTATACTCGATAAAATCAATCTCCGCGTAAAAGTAATTTCGTAGTTATTTTTCCTCAATCTGCTCACCTGATGGCTTATTATAAAACTTTGTCTTTGTCACTAAACTATTAGAATCACAATCTATTAATCACATTTCAGCTCATTCAAAACTAATAATCGACCTGGAGACAAGACAAAATAAACCAACTCTTGTGGCGGCACATAAAACGGACCGATAGATTATAGAACGCACGTGTCAGCTAAGTACCGATTTAAGCAAAACAAACCCTTATGGCTCAAGTTACCGAATTGCCTACATTGCACTTTGAAAATGTATACCTTTTTTACCTTTACATTTAGATCTACAAATATGCGAGCAAAATTAAAACTAATAATTTGCTGCAGTTTTTGGTGAAAAAATCATCCTAAAATATAAAAGCAATCTCTTTAAACGATGCCTCAAACATTCAAACTAAGTGCAATTTTGCTATGTTTTAAGGTAAACTAAGTACTTTTTTCGTAAATATTTTTTTAATTTGTTTTCATACCATTATCAAGAATATTAATTGGAGAATTAACGAGAGGAAGAAGTTGGTAATAAGCGTAATAGATTTTGAAATAAATGGCTTTAAAGTTTTCTCTGCCGAAATTCAATTTTTTCGATATTTTGGGCTCGTATAAAAGCCCCGACCAAAAATAAATGCCACTATTGTCCATTTTGCATGCAGAATTTTATTTTGATTCATATAAAAGTTGTCCGATTACATCCTAAACGAAAATGGGTTACTCCTAAACTAAACGTTTTTTGGGGTCTAACCGCCGGACTATAAGGTAAGAGACAACCGAGATATGGGGGTGTCATTTTTCAATTTCACCCTGTATCTCAGAAACCAAGAGGGCTATGAAAGTCGTAACACTCTATGTCTAAAAATAAACGAGGTAGCATGCAAAAGTGGACAACCTGTATATCTCGCTAGATTTTGAATTAAATAAATATCAAACATATGCAAAAAAAAACAGTATCAATTACGACCTTGAGTAAATAAGTTAAATTATCGTAAGTTGTCTCTTTGCTTGCAATTTTGTGACGAAAAGTCTGAAAACTATTTCAGTATTAAATTAATTAAAGTTTTTAAAATCTTTTCTGTCGTTTCTGACATAATAAATTCTGAAGTAAAAAAATAGCTTAGATTACTCCTTGAAAATTTTCTTTATCAACCTGTAACGTTTTTAGTTTACGTTATGTACTATTAGTTTTCTATTTTTAGTTATAAACAAATTTGTTTTAAAACCGCTGAGTTTTTCACCAGCGATTATTAATTTATAAGTGATATTGAGAACGTTGCGCGGGCCACCTTAGATAAGCACTAAAATTTTGTATTGTTGGTTCTTTCCGTTTTGAAGGTCCGAATTGTGAGGACATTAAATCAAAACGTTTTAAAGATAATTTAAAATAAGTTGTGAACTTGTGATTGTACGGATAAGTATACTTGCCTGTATTTATTTTAATTAATTCGTATGGGTAAACCAAGATTTATTTTCATTTAATTAATTATTTAATTTCTTGGTGAAGATAGCAGTACGTTTTGGGTAGCCATGATGTTTGGAATGCGGTTCATGTACCTCACCATTTATTCTTTTAATTTTGCGGTCATCCGAAAGCGTACTCGATTTATTTTGAAGAATTATGTAGACAACTAATTATATTTTCGAAATGTGTAAATATTAGTTAGCAAAAGCTTTGTAATTTTAGAATCGATTGATTATTATAAACAAATCATTAACAAGTTGGATTCTGAATCCATTTCTTAATCTATCCTAGTGAACCCCTTTCGTCTTTCGGTTGGGGCATCGAACCATTTGCTGTCCGCCGTTTTCTTAATCGAACACCAAATAATCGTGGTGCGAGTAGAGCTGGGCATGCTGCTGCAGGTGACCGTGGAGTATTCCTGGGCTAGAGCTGTTGCACGGGTTTTGAGGGAGCTGTGTGCCACGGAACTGGACCTGCAGCCAGGGCTGGTGGATTTCTCCAGGTCCCGAATTGAGGCTGGTGATATGGTATCTGACCAACCTTAACTTAATTGTTAACGGTTACAATTTTGGTCCTAATTTTTTTAGATTTAGTTTATTTGTAATTGTACGAAATCGAATACTCAGTCAAACAAATTAAGTGGCCGTAAAGGGGGTTACTCAGTTTAAATACCAAATTACGGTACAAACCAATAAAGGTCCGGTGAAGACGTATCCACTGATTTCACAAACCAGTTCGCACAAATTAACAATCAACTGGACATTACCTTCTGGAATGTCTCAGACATCCACCACAAATTTTGAGTAATAACAATTACGTAAAAGGTAAATAACTATACAGTAAAAGTTTATTAACGGACACAGTAATATAGTCCAGTCAAAATAACATTTCAGTTTGCATTAATTCCCAACAAGCTGCATTTTTGCATAAGTCTTAAATATTACATTAGAAATACTGTCTCAAATCTACCCATCGGTCCCGTTTGTGCGTTGCTTTTGTTCGAGGTTAAAAGTCACGAATTTTTGTTTTTGTGTTATATCTCTCAATCGCCGAGAGCTACTGAAAAATAGGCAGGACAAATTTGTAGATTATAAAATTTTTACAAAAAGATACCAATACTTTTTCCGTGTGGAAGCTCAGTTCTTTGATTTTTTAATGTAGAATGTTGGATTTCCTATGATATGTACTCATTTCCGCACCAACTCTAATGTTAGAGTATTACCCGTTTGTTTTTTTTAACGTGGTTTCCCCAATATTAATACTCCACGATATATTTTGGTCGAGAAAAATTTAACGGAACGATGTTTTGTTAACATTGTTCAATTATGCAATGAAAATTATAACTTCAAGAAAATTACATTATTCATCATCAATTTCATGATCACTCCTTCTTCTCTTCGCTCTTTTCTTCCTCTTCGCTCTCTTCTTCCTCTTTGCTCTCTTCTTCTTTTTGCTCAAGTTGTGTTGACTGGTCTAAGAAGAGATATATCTGTTAGGTCCTTATCGATTTCAAAAGAATCTTTTTCTGCTGCATTTGATTCAGAATTAGTGCAAGAGTGGCCTTGACAATTGACACAGACTGGTGAACAAACAATCCCATTTTTCTGCACCCACAATTGTTCGTGCAGCATTTCTTGTTATTACGAAAAATTGTATTTAGCAGTTTCTCAAACTATTATTGATCAATTTCCAGTTCCAGTTTTTCAGGATTCAGTTTATTGCCCAACCACACTTACACTTGGTAGAACACACAAAACAAATGTTGATGAGCAG
The DNA here is from genome assembly GCA_030710515.1 of Abscondita cerata. Classification (NCBI taxonomy): domain Eukaryota; kingdom Metazoa; phylum Arthropoda; class Insecta; order Coleoptera; family Lampyridae; genus Abscondita; species Abscondita cerata. The sequence continues at coordinate 252,975 of JALBCR010003074.1, read as the reverse complement.
AAGCAAATGTTGGAGGGAGACAAGATAACTGAACTCTTTTATTTTTTTTGTATTTTTCACGAAATTCAAAAATCTATATTTGTAAATCGATTCAATTTTTTTTTTGGAGCTACATATAAAGCAAGGAGAAAGCGAATTCCATTGGTGAGAATGTCTTCTGCTGAAGAGTTAGTGTTTGTAAAGACTTTTGCGTTATCAATTAAATCATTACGTTTTTCATATAATTTAAATGCTGAAGTTTTGCCCCTTTTGAACATTGCTGATGTCGTATCACAGCAAGTTATTGCATGTAAGAATAAAATATGAGCTCGACATTTTAGATATGCAGTTAAACTTTGTGAACAATATACTTTTGATTGCATTTGTGTTTTCCCAAGTTTTAAAAAGTAAATGATTTTATCACTAGGAGAAATCTTCATCTTCTCCAACAACGATAAGATTATTATGGTGCTATTGAATTGTTTTATTGTGGTTTCAAGAATGAGAGGTCAGCATCATTATTGCTTGTTTCACAAGAATATTGGCAGTGCGAACTCTTCCACAACATCGAAATCAAGCGAGATTTATTGTGAGTATTAGCAAGGATTGATGTTTGTTTGTTGGAACACTTATTGATCAATCAAAAACTATATCAGACGATGAAGACGTTTGTGTAGTTTGACGACGTTGTTCTATGATCATTATAGCCATCAAATACTATGGTAACGTTGTGACATGTGACCAAAGTGTATACGAACATACCGGCATAGTAAGGAAGCATTTCTCAAACGCTATTAAGATGAGGCTTACCAGTCCCCACGTACGTTCCGCTCAAAAATTCTTAAAAATCGATACCATGTAAAAATATTGAGTCCTTAGCTTTGCAGTTGATCGTCGTTCTTCGTACTCCTTTAATTTTTGATTGAACTGAACGAGTAATAATTCTGCCATGTCATCACCACTTTGAATATCATTGTATGAGATTATGTTATTCATTATAAGTTCGGTGGTTTCTTTCAGATTAGCATCCATCCGATCATCACTGACAAGTTATTTTTATATTATTGTTGCTAAAGTGAGATGGAGCTTTAACAGCTCTCGCGTAAGCGTGGGCATTCAACATTTTTTCTAATTAATTAGTGGCATAAATGAGAGAGAACATATCTTTATACCACTTTCCTGCATAATACGTCCAATTGCTGATACGATTTCCTGAGCTTTTGCGTACAGAGGCTGATCAAAAAAGTGATAATACATTCACCGTGACCATAACGTTTTTTTGCATTCTTCAAAGCACAAAGTAAAGTTGTGTAGATAGTATTATAGTTACTTGCTGGTTGCTGAATAAATGGTAGAAATAAATTTGAGATGTTGAAAAATCCTTGATATTACTCGTTAAACGTTCAATGTAACCATTCTAACCAGGTGGTATATCTTTCCATTTTCTATACAGCCACAGAGTATCCAACTTCTTGGAGTAAAGGTATTGCTGTATTACTGTCATAATCAAATTGTATTCAATTAGTTTACTATATCCAATTACACTCTAATTTGCATAAACTTGTATCGGTACATGGACTTTTGCTGCAAAATCTTTCGCCAAAATCTGAATAAGACGTTGTGATCCAAACCGTTGATGAAAAACACTGAGGACACAACTGTAATCAAGATATTCATATCTTCGAACATGTTACTAGGTTGGATGATAATTATCATTGTCAGTACAATCGATTGAATATCCTCTCGTATGATCGCTGCAGCTTCTCCAAGTATTCCGAGTAGCTCTTCTTTTTCATTTTTTCTTTATTCTCATACCAAGCAATATTAATTATGTTGTGCTGATTGTCGATGAATTTCTCAGTTATGATTAATTTATTACCATACTTCAACTTCAGTTTTGACTTAATCGTTCCGTTACCGATAGATGGTTCTTCGCAAATATTTTTTAGTTCATCCATTGAAAATTGACAATCGTCGTGATTTTCAATAAATGCAAATATTTTTTCATCGCTGTAGTTATAGAATTATTTTCCAGGGCGATCGATTCTACCTCAGTAGTAGACTTTAGAAAAGAATTGTAGCCAATCCCTGTGGTATTTAGCCTCAGCAGCAAATAAATCGTATTCATATTGAATTCGTGCAATGAAGTTTTTTCCTAGCTCATCAGTACGAGTTCGATCTGCCTTCAAGATAGTGTCTTTAAAAGCGAGTGTTGAAACTTGGAATACTCTACGTCGAAGATGCTACATACGTTTTTTTGTTTCAGCTACTTTATCTGCTTCATTTCCGCAAACAGCAGTATTTTTTTAAAATCAAAAAAAGAATCATTACCTCGCGCTCTAGTCCGCGGAGGACTAATCCTAGATGTGCTAGCTGCCATCTCGTGTTGTCTTTTAGCTGCAGCAATACTGCTCTTCCGCGTATATATTTTACGACACTGCTTATAAATAGTAACAGATTGTTTGTCTTTTAAATATTCAAAGTTTTCATTCCGCGATCCACAACCACAATTTCACCTTCAGTCAAAGAGTCACTTAAAATGAAGGTAAAACTTACGACATTTCCATAAAATTTTGTAACGGCACAGTTTAAAATGAAAATATCATCTAACAGGTGTATTCACTATAAATCTTCGTTCAAAAATGACTGAATTTGATTTACTAAAGTTCTGTCCCTCGAAAAAAACAGTTATACGCCGGTTTTCACCCTGATCACCGAGTTATCTTTCTTTTGAACTGATGTGAAAATGTGTAGATATAATAGGTAAATCCGACTCAAATAAGTCTAGTAGAACAGTGCTTCGCAGAGAAAGTAGAAATTTACAAACTTCGACTCACCTATTTTTCAGTAGCTCCCGCCGTTTGAGATATACCTAAAAACTCAAAATTCGTGACCTTTGACCTCGAAAAAAAACAACGCTCAAACAGGATCGATGGGAACTTTTGAGACAGTAGTTCTAATGACGTATTTAAGACCTATACAAAAATGCAGCTTGTTGGGACTTAATGCAAACTTTGTCATTTTTCGTCTATTTTGACTGGACTTGAATAAATAAACATGTAACCCAAATTACACATACATACTGTAGGTAACTAAGCATTTATTCTTTTGCGTACTATTATTGCAATCATTAGGCAAGTACTATTTTCGTGTACATACAACCGTTGACAAAACTCAGTGTAGATCAGTCGTGGTTAAAATTTGCCAACGATACAATGACGCAAATTTTTATAAAGACCCACTTCGAAATGTTTAGCCAGAGATAATGTAACTGTCCTCTTCAAAGGGAAAAGTTATGCACGAAGAGTATATGTATACAGAAATGACTTTTATACTACTAATTTTAAGTGAAGATACATACAGTTTTTAGCCGGAATTTTGCTGGCTGTTTAGCGTTGCCGGATTCCAAATCTCGGAAAGGTGGAGAATCTTACTAGTTAACACCATGAATTATCTTGATTGTTCAAACACTTCTTAATTTAGTGTAACATCGAAGTTCCAAAATTACTAGAGATGACAGTTACAACACGAAACAATTTACGAAGAGGAAGTCTATAGGGAAATTAAAAAAAAAACTATAAGAGGAACATTAATAATCATGTTCCTCTTAAAGCAAACAAAACTTTACATTATACTTATCTTCAGGTTGTTTAATTAATTGGATAATTTGGAGCTTTGTAGAAGGGACGAATTATTTAAAATGGTTATTAGTGACATTGAATTCAAGGATTATATCCTGCTTATTCAGATCCCTAAAACGAAAACAAATATTAGTCGTTCTTTTGTTATATCAAATGTATAATGGGTTAATATCGTTAAAAATATTTGGCACTAGGAATGAAAATAACTAAAATCAATTATTGTTTGTTTCTGAGTTATGAAAAGGGAAAATGTTGGAGCTCACCTGTAGGCATTAATACTATAGGTTCAATTCTCTCAAAAAATTGCATAGTTTTTATATTTAGAAAACCCCAAAAGAATATACAGGCCATTGTTTCCGCAAGTTCGGCCACCTTATCAGTAAATAAAGGTAGTGATTTGTTATCGTTAAAAAGACACAGCAGCTGGGAAAAGCAGCAGTGTGGCCGGAAGTCTTATGTGGAAGAATCCTTAAAAAGAAAAAAGGAAGTTTCAGAAATGATAACCGAAGTACCATCGACTTCAAAAGACCTGCCAAAACAAGATTAATGTTACTTATCCTCTAAAACTTAAATATTCAGTTAGAACAGCTGAGTTCCTGGTTTTGTTTTTAAATTTAGAACATTGTACAAGAAACGTAAATATTTACCACAATACTATATAGTAGAGAGGAAAATAAGCAATAACATGCAAACATTATTTTATTATAAATTTTGTTAATTCCGTGTTTTCCAACTTTTTATAAAATGTGTAAAAAACAGAAGCCCATACACATAAAGACGTTCGCCAGTGGTAATTTTTAAAAATTACAGTGTACTTTTAAAAGGGTATTTAATTTAAATACTGAAAATTGGCGCCGAAACAGGTTGTCTATATCGTGACGTCAAATCGTCATACATAACATAATATGTATGCAATTGTTTTTCAAGTAACAAATTGGTGGTGCTTTACATAAACAAACCATTTTTTATATTTGATTTATATGAGTATTGACGTCACGACCAATGTCAATGAGTTTAAAAAATTAGTTTAAAGTAAGTGTTTTGAATTTTTTAAAATGAAAATATTTAATACTGAGCAGATTATATTTGTTTTTGTAGTAACGAAGTTTCCTTTTATGTTTGTGACTTAACACTAATGTAAAATTATCTTAAACATAAATTTTATTAAAACACCCAATTATGAATAAATTCTACATGGTTCAAGTACATTCTTTTAATGAGTGGTTACATGGAAATGCAAGCATTAAGCAGGAATGGCTTTTAGTTAGTTATCTTGTTTGCCTTACCTGGTTTAATTCCATAAAATGTATCCGTCATTACACCTTAAATATACTATGGAGGGTCACACGCTTTCTCACATGTCTCTGTTATAAACGTTTACTTCACTACGTAAAATAATTCCATTAGTGTTTTTTACTGATAGAATGACCATTGTTAAACTAAAGGTTAAACGACATTTGTGTTTCGGTTCAAAACGTACACAATAGATGTCGCTCTTCCCAAAGTATTTACACGCAATTACTTTTTTGCTAAAATAAAACAGAATAATTTATTTTGAGATAAATAATTATAGGTAACAAGTACTTTATTACATGGGCTTAATTATAGTACCCAAAGTTTGTTTCTTAAATCACCCTAATCGCCCAGTGTTTTTTGATGATTTTACCACATTGGGTGTAAACATTAAGCTACCTGTTATTTATAGACACCTGTTTTACAGTGCTAGAGGCCAAAAATAACTAAATAACAGAAATAATTTTGTAGACTAGCGTTTGAGCTACCCTACACTGATGACCTTAAATATGGTTAAACACGTATATGTAGGTGCTGTTCGTAATTATCATTGGCTACTGTTTTATTCGGTTGGCAGGAATTCGATATGTTGCGTTAAAAATGGGCTTAGCTTTTTGTCGCAATGTTGAAGGGTTCACAGCCGGAATCTTACATAGATTTCTACAAATTATTTCAGTGTGTATTATGTATTGTATGTAAATAAATTTGTCTAACTTTTAAATCATTTATTTTAAATAAGTTTAATTCTTTGTGAGTTTGTGTGTGCGTGTGTTTTTTTTTTAAGCTGAAAAGCTATCCATAAAACTCTATTCGAATACGCACTGAATTACGTTTCCTGGTTTGGAAAAACAAACGGATTATCTAATTTTATTAAACCAAAGGACTGTATAAATACCAAAAGTAAAAGTGTTTGTGATTTTCGGGATCACCGCCGAACGTATACATTATTCAATTACCCTTCTTAACTAACAAAAACAAGATTATGTTAAAACCGATTTTGCTGATAAACAATACATGGTAAATTCAATTGCTTGGAAATAAATTAATTTATCTTTGTTTTCAAAGTTTGTTAATTAGAAAATTTGTTTTGAGAATATCGATTCTATTGCAGTTATTATTATTTTTATTTTTATATTAGAATTATAATTTTTTCGATGGATATTGATTAATACCCAATTACATAATTCATACTTGTTCTTTTTGTTATTTTCATACGGTCATTCTACTACAAAAAGTAATAAATTCCATAATCATGAATTAAGTGCTGCATCGATTAATACATTAACTTTTTTCCCAATTGAGTTGAATAATATTTTAGCAGTGCACCATTAGAATGAGTTTGCTCGATTACTGCTAAACGGTTGCCTTAGTTTAAAAGCTGCATAATCTAAAAATATTTTTAAGACTACAGGGTGTTCCCCAAAAAAAAAAATGAGGTCAACTTCTATTTTTTCAAATAGCAACCTTCAATCTTTATTATATTTTTGGATTCCTTAGGAAATATATAGTCTTTTGATACCAGTCAAACTATATCTGTCTTTTGCACTTTCGGAAGTATTTGCATGTTTCCTTGTAAAATAGGTTTTTAAGGGGTAGTTTGATTTGATGTCGTTGAATACTACAAAAAGCTATGAAAGACTTCTGCATTCTGATAGAGTAACTGCGTGAGTTTGTTTTTCTTCTTTTAAAGTGAATACATTACTCATGGTAGACGTTACAGGGGTGAAAATTTGAACCAACAAATCGCAACATTTCCCGTAGCGACGATTCGAAGAAACGGGAAGTGTTGTACATTAAGACCACCGACCAAGACGACCAGCTACCGAAGGAGAAAACGAAGATGATGTTATGCAATGTATGGTCGAAAACCGGCATACAAGTTGCCGGGCCATATTCAGCAACTTAGGACTCCAAAACAAGCGGATTCGTAAAAATAAATGTCACCCTTATAACGTGCAGTTTGTACTTGGTCTTAATGAGAATGTCTACATCGCAAGGTAAGAGTTTATGAGTCCGTGATATAGTACAACAGGAAAACAAGCAGCATTTATCTGGTAACACTAGAAGATGTAAATCACTCGTTTGACGACGAAAAAAAAAATAAAAATAAAGAGATGTCCATTTCAATTTGTTAAAATTTTTACCCTGGCAACATCTACCCTGGGTAATTTATTCACTTTCAAAAGAAGATAAAACAAACCCACGTAGTTACTCTAACAGAAAGCAGAATATGACTTTCATAGCTTGGATTTTCAGTGACATGAAATCAAATTACCCTTAAAAAATAAGGTGACCAACTGTACTCATTTACTGAGTTTTGTACTCTTTTCGCAAACCGTACTTCTTTTAAATCTGTACTCTGAAAGTACTCATTTGTATAATTTTATACTCATTTGAATTTCTAAAACATTTTTTTAGATATTTTATTTCAACTTTATTAATTAAATATTTAAAATTACTTTGACAGTGATTTGAATTTCACGCGCGCATATTGCTTGGCGTTTCGGCACGTTAGAGGACAGGGCAAACACCAGACACAAGTTTGACAGTGATTTGAAATTCGCGCGCACATATGGCTGCCGTTTCGGAACAATTGAGAGTCGTATTATGTACCTGAAGAGATAGATAGATACTACAGACCTCTTTTTCTAACAAAGTCAAAATTACATTTGTGAAAGAGATGGATATATCTATCTCTCCAATATTTGTGTACGTAATCCCAGGCTGATCTTTGATGTGCAGAATGTACGGCATGCTTGACAGTCTTGACGCATGCGTAGTACGTACCGCAAAGTTTTATGGGAATTCCTTTTCGCAGCATGCACTGCACTACTAAATTATTAAAAAATTTTGTGACAAAAATTTTCTTGTGTGCGAACAAAATGTGTGAGTCTATCGTAACCAGCGTATTTAATGAATACTACAAGAAAATGGTATCAGAAAATCTGGATTCTGTATCAGACTTCTATCAGACGCATCGAATCACAATGAAATAAAACTTTATCCAATTTTAGTAAGGTATTTCGATATTAAGAACTGTATTCAAATTAAGATTTTAAATTTGGAACCAATCGTAGGGAAACGTCAGACATTTTGTCTAATCACTTATTTTGAGTTATAACAGACTACAATTTGAATAAGAAAATTTTGGCGCTCTGGGCTGATAACACAAATACTAATTTTGGAGGATGCACCCGTAAAAGTATCAATAATGTGTACACAAAATTACAAGATTTTCTGAAACGAAATATTTTGGGAATTGGTTGTAATGCTCACATTATATCAAATGCCATCAATTCAGCATCAAGTTCAATGTCAATAGATGTGGAAGTAATTATTACAAATATATATTTATATTTTAATCTTTTTACAGTGCGTGTAGCAAATTTGAAAGAATTTTGTGAAGAGGCTGGTGTTCAATACAAAAAACTGCTGGTTATTCCAAAGTCAGATGGCTTGATTTAACTCCAGCATTAGAAGGCGTTTTGCAGTTATATAATCCACTACGTTCATATTCTTTAAGCTAATTCTACAGAATAAACTGACCGTTTTGGAAGATTCCAATATCGGAATAAAAAATGAATTTCAAAAGAAGTTAAAAATTTGTATAAAATTAGCTATAAATACATCGAAGAATGGATAGTGAACTTCAGAGAATAAATTGTTTTTCTGCCGACCGTGTATTTATGACTTACATTAACGTAAACAAAATCGTTCATTAACGACCCCTATTAATGAACGATTTTCTATTAATGAACGATTTTTAGTATAGGCAACTAAGCATACATGTGTATACCTAAAGTTGCCATTTTATCTGTCAATCAATAATTACAATATGAAAATGTAAATAAAATCTGTCATAATTTGTAGCAAAGCCAATTTTAATAAGAACAAATCAACATTAATTTACAGTTGTAATAAATCTTCAATTTGTTCACACAAACTTTGAGACATTTGGCACTGTATACAACATTCCGATGATAACACTTAATAACATTTAACGATGTTTAGCTCATCTATTTTATAAACTATGGTCTCACACAGTTTTTCAATATTGTTTACTCATTGTTCAAAAGTTAAATTCTTTAAGCAGGGTTGTAAGAGAAAATAAAAACTATAAAAGAAATGGCCCGATAAACATTCCGACTCCTAAAAATATCTTTTGGAGGTGTAGTGGAACCACTTTAAGAAAATGTTTTTTATGAACTCTACATGCGCAATGTTAACATTATGGTGAAATCAAGCTCCATCGTTAAAGAATCTTAAGCTGGAACACATGCAGGATAATCAATCCTGTCTCCAATAAGTTCGTGGATCACTTGTACACAATAGCGATATGAATGAATATCTTTGTTTGGTATGATGTGACAAGTGATTAATCAAAAGTTCAACTTGTTTACAGGCAACGTAGATATGTACTTGGGCTTCTTGTATCATTTATCAAACATTGTCAACCATTTCTGGTTCGGTCTTTGCAGGTGCATCACTATTTTGAATAAGCACCAATCCGTTCTCACAAAAAGATTTATACACTTTGTTTCGCTGTGATGAAAACTATTGTATTTTGACGCAACAATTGGAATTCAGTACCTCAATTCTTCATCAACTTAGTGACCTTAATTAAAATACTGTTGTCAAATAGCCATACAAAAGACGAAAAGGCAAAGAATGATCAAATACAAAGCTTACAAAAAGTAGAAACAAAAGTTAGGTTATGTTATACAATTAAAAAATTGTGGCGAGTTCACAAAACGGTACTTTCTAAAGGTGCGTACACAATAGCATATCTTTTCTAAAATTATTAAATTATAATTTTACTAAAATTACAAAGTACGGTCGACGGAAAAGTTAATTCAAAGTCAATTATTAATCGCCCTTATTAATACACTTGTTTGTTAAATAACTATTAAATGGACCCTTCTAAATAGTAAAATTGAATGAAAACAAGTTTCTTCAGTAGTCAATTTGTAATGAAGGAAGTAAAAGATATTGTTATTAATGACAATTTTCTCTTTGAAGAAATACGAAGAGTAAGTTTATATTTAAATGAAGAAAAATTGAAGAAATGGAAAGATGAGAAAATAGAACTTGACAAAAGATGGGTAGAAATCTTTTGGCATTTTAAGTAGAACATATCCCACATGAAAATTTAAAAGTTTTAATAGAAATTTCCTTATGTTGTCCAGGCACTAATTCTGCTGTTGAAAGGGTATTTTCACTAGGGAATGATTATTGGAGCAGTGAGAAGTAGCAACTTTCTGTAAAAACATTATCTGCCGTCTTAACAGTTAAATTTAATATGCAAAATGAAAGTTGTTCGGATGTGGCTACATTATTAGACGAACATCCTCATTTAGTAGAAAAAATCCACTCCGAAGAAAAAATGTTCTTAATAAAGTCTTTTTTACCTATGAAATACTTGCAAATTGTACTCTTTTGAACAAAAATAGTTGGTCACCTTGTTAAAATTCCTATTTTACAAGGAAACATGCGAATATCTCTCGAATGTGCAAAAAGACAGAAGCTTGATTGGTATCAAAAGACCACATATTTTCTAAGGAAACCAAAATATAATAAAAATTGAGGGTTGCTATTTGAAAAAATTAAGTTGACCTCAGCAGCACTTTTGGCGACACATGAAGCTTAGAAAACTAAGGCAACGTTCTTTTTACAGTTTTGTCTATCTTGAACCGTTTAGTCGTAATCGAATAAACTCATTCTAATGAGACACCCTGTATAAATCCACTCTATTTAAAGACACATTTTTACATTTATTAAATTAATAGTGCAATTGGAAAAAAAAGAGTTTTCTGTACCGCCAATTCCTATGTCACGAACACCACTCTCAAGGGTACAGTTTTTAATAAAATTAATTTTGGATTTCACTATCATAAACATCGATTTCTTGTACAACTTTGGTCGGATTCTTTTTTCCTAAAATATTCTGATTTGTTATAATTAAGTTTTTATAGTAAGCTGTTTTTCGCAGCATTTGTCGTGAAATATTGAAGTGCTTTCCAATTTATTGATTGATCTTGAAGTAAGAAAAAGCGTCCGCACAAAGTTAGAAAGCACATTGTACAATGCGAACAATAATATATTAGGATATTTCAATTGCATATAAGGTTATTCTGGCTCGTCAATGACATGTAATTTCTCGCTGTAAAAGAGCGCAACAAAACTGTAAAGCCTGAAACTAGTTTTTCAAGCGTGTCCGTGACTTTGTTTTAACATGGTTTCTATAAAAAAATAGAATTTTATACAGTGAGCGGCATAAGTAACGAATAAATTATTTTTTCCACTACTAGCTGTGAAGTGGACAATTATTTCGTCTCCTAGCCAACTAAGAGTTGAATTTCTTTATTACCGGTTAAACATTTTTTCTATTGTTGACCTAGGTTAATAATGGACAAATTCAATTTTTTGAGAATCCAAGAATAGTTGTTTAACAAAAACGAGTGAAACCTAATTTTGTATATCCAGGAGATTATCTTTAACGTATTTCCTGCTTAAAATTACCTAACACGATAAAATTATTTGAATAAAAAAATGCCATTAGTTTAAATAGTTTTTCCACTACTAGCTGTGAAGTGGACAATTATTGCGTCTCCTAGCCAACTGAGAAGTTGAATTTCTCTATTAGTGGTTAATAATTTTTCTATTGTTGACCTAGGTTAATAATGGACAATTTCAAATTTTTGAGAATCTAAGAATAGTTGTTTAACAAAAACAGTGAAACATAATTTTGTATATCCTAAATTTTTTTTTTGAATTTTTAGGCAAATCACTGTCTACTGTGATTTTTTTTTCTTAACATATTTCTTTAAATTTCAAGGTTTACTAATTAATTTATGTATTTATGTACCACACCATTAACTAGACAATTAAATTACCTTCTAATCGAAGTAGCACAAGCCACCCCTCCTGATTATAAAAAAATGAGGGGGTTACTACCGCTACGAACGAGTTCACGGCAGGGTTGAAATAGTCACGTTAAAAAATTTATATTAACAACAAAAATTGACGCCAAAAATTAATTTATTCGTTACTTATGCCATTCACGGTATAACGATTTTACACATGGGGGTACAGAATGATCTTAAATACTTTGAGTAAGTGGTCTATTAACTGACGCCATTCAACTGCAAGTAATTTAATAATATACTATTATTTTATTTATTTTAAATATAATACCAACGCAGAAAAATGAGTTACTGAAAATCGTCTTAGAAATAATATCCACTAAATCAGAAAGATTTGTTGATTCAAACCTAACCTACTGCGTACTGCAGGTAATGAAAATATTATACGAGGCTTTCATAGTTGTAATACACACCTTTCTAGGGATGTTCTTTTCTCTTCTACTCTTTTCTTTCGTCTTTCGTTCATTACTTCAAACGTTCTGGGCTCGTTCTGGATACGATATTTGGAATTGCTACATCGCGAAACAGTTAACGTCTTGCGTTACCACTCCGTCTGCTAGCCGTAGAGGTTATCTGGGGGAACTAGTGGAGTCGTTATAAAACCGGAGAATTGTTATTAGTATCTCCAACAACAGGACCATTCTGGGTTACTCAATTCTGCTTGAATCCGTCAGACTTCTACGATAAGGTCTGATACTTTCGCATTGTTACAAGCAGTCGAACATTGCTAATATAAGCGCCCCTTCAGCAAACCAATTTCGTGTTTTTAGACTTTTTAATTTATAACACATACAATACAATATTAAAAATGTTCCATATGAGTAAATTAATAACTAAATACACTAAGTCTTCCACTCGCTGGCTTCTTTCATACGCACATGGTTACGAATGGATCCATTCATAATTGGTTGTCCTTGATTAATCTCAAACGGATTGAAAGATTTCATACCATAGTTCAAACTTGTTTACTTACACGACTCAAGTCTAACTCTTGTTCAGTAGCTCAAACACGAGAGCCTCTGTATTAAATATTCTAGGTTAAATTGTTTTAAATTTGTCTGATAGCATTTAAATACTGTGTGATATGATTACTGTGATAACTATAACTTCGGTGTTATGAAATCTTATATTTCTTACGGTTTTGTCGTAGTTTCTCAAAATAAATTAAATTATTTACAATGAATACATTGAAACTGCAATATTAATCTCTTTTTTCAACAAATTGTGTGCTTTTTTAAAAATTAATTTTAAACCCAAATTATTTAAAAAAACACCAATTAATTTATAAAAACAAGCGTTTTAGGTAGAACTCTACATCATTCTCATACTAACAAATCTGTAAAGAATATCGAAAGTTTGCGGCAATATAAAACATTTTGCTCACAAAATAAAATAAACGTCTGACTTTTTATATCGGACGGACGATATGGATCGGAAAAAAATAGTTTCCATAAAACTAAATGCAGCAGTTTACATATTTGCGGTCGGTAGGCATCGGATTTTAATAATCCGGTGTGAATTGAAATCAGAATTAAACACGGTCAATGCCGTGCGGCTGTTCCAACGTATGTGCGAGGCAGATCGGAGATTACCAAGGCATCGTAGGCATTTTTAAAGTTTCTGACTCACTTGGAGATACTAACTTGGTTATAAGAAATTTTTTTTTTTTTAGAAATAATATTTGTAACTTACTTTTAATTCTTCCGGCGATGCCGATGATATATGTGTAATAATCTATTATAAACCCGTAGAATGCAGTCCTTCCCGAAAGTACCGTCCGTCGATACCGTTGTATGTGGACGTACCTTAAGACGACCTCTTTACAAAAACCGAAAATAAAAACTGTGTTTTTTTCAAATGTTTTTGTATAATGGATATTAGTGGAGATATTGTTACGTGATTGTTATAAACAGGCTGTTTCATTAAGCTTGGTACGCGGCCATATCTCAAAAACTATTGGGTATAGAACTTTGGGAAAAAAATTGTATTACTAAAACGGCTATGAGAAAATCCTGGAAATTATTTTCAAGTTTCGAATTTTACCGCAAGTGGGCGCAATTGACAGGGCTAGGCATAAAATTCAAGATTTCTCAGAAAATATTCATATGAAGCTGTAACTTCAATAACATCATGAGAAAACCTTACAACGTCAAAATTGATCACGTCAAACAAAGTTATTTAACTTTAATTTAATGCGTCGACTAACTGCATTAAATTAAACCTCAACATAAAACGTGTCCATAACGTCAAATTCGAATTTGATCAAAACACTTTAATCACAAACATTATGAAGGAAGACCAGACGTCAAAGTTTCGATTTGACCACAACGTCAAATGCACTTTAAAGACAAATTCCGAACCACAGTATAGATTACAATTAGTGCTGGTAAGACCCCGATTTTTTTGCTGATTCGAGTCGTACCTGATCCTTCATGAAAAATTTACAGAATTTGACGTGTATTTATATTTAATCATACACTTGAACGGGGACTGGAAAAAATTCCGCCGAAAAAAATACCATAGCAAAAATACCGTCGAAAAAATACCACTAGAAAAAAAACCCCAGGAAAAAATGTCCTCGGAAAAAATAGTACTTATCCCAAAAATGAATTATATCAGAATATAGTTATCAATTCTATATTTCTAATTTTAAAAGATATGAAGCAATAATATATATATTTATGCACTGTTACTTTTTTTTATATTTAAATAGAATCAATACAAAGTGTTATTTGGTTGGATTTAAGCAAAGGAGAGCCGGTACTTTTCCCATACTAATGTGGTCGGGGGTGAACGGTGATGGTTGGTAGGTTACATTTTTTACTATTTTCTTCTTTAAAAAATACATGTTTCATATGGTTTAGGGTAAACGGTGTTGGTTGCTATATGTAATCGAGGGGTCAACGGTGTTGGTTGGTAGGTTAGAGTTATTAAATTTTTTTCTTTAAAAAGTTACATGTTTTCATGTAATTTGGGGTAAACAGTGTTGGTTGGTTGGTGTGATCGGGGATGAACGGTACTGGTTGGTAGGTTACAGTTATAACAATTTTTTTAACTACATGTTTTCATGTGATTTGGGGGTAAACGGTGTTGGTTGGTAGATGTGATCGGGGGTGAACGGTGTTGGTTGGTTCGATTTTTTCACTTTTGTACACGAAAGAAACAACTAGCACATTACTTATTTGAGGGGGTTGGGCTAAGGCGATCCCACCACTCCTACAAAAAGTTTTTGATGTACGCACAGCACACACAAAAGAATAGGTAGCACTGTATTTCACGTTAGCACACTTAAACTTATGGAACCAGCTCCCCCACAATAAAATTTCGACCTTTTGACGTTTGAACATGAAAGGCCATTAATACTAAGAACAATGTCGCAATCGCTAACAACGTAAATTTGTGGTGGAATGGCCCAGAACATTTATTCACTCGCATTTATATTTACATCAACTCCAAGTTATACGTTTTGTCACATATGCAGGGGTATGAAATGTTGGGATACATAATTACCGCGAATGTAAATTCCATTCATCTTGTACTTTGAATTTAAATAAATATTTATTTTCGTTTTGAGGAAACTTTTTGTTGATATAAAAATCAAACCCATTACTTTATTTCAGCATTTTAAAAACGTTTTGTTAATTAATGTATTATTTATATTAAAATAATTTTGAATATGTTTAATAAATTTTTTTAATATTCATGAAAAGAAGGCAGTTGTAATAACCTAACCTTAGAAGATTTTTTATCTTTTCCTAATGCACATAAACAATAAAGCTATATTGAGTTTTATGTCTTAGTGATTAAAACTTTTGCCCTTGGTTTATTAGTTTGTCCGGTTAAGAAATCAATACTAATTAATTTTATACTTACTACTTGTTTTCTACTGTTTATTATGTGTTATTGTGTAAGAAAACCGTTTTTATGTATATTACTATATACGTCTCCCTAAGCGCATAGATAAAAACATGATCTTACTACTGATTTACATAAAATAAGGAACAGTAGAATTTCCTCTTGTTCTACTTGAGCAAACAAAGTCCGTGATGCCAGAGCATCGCTGGAAAGATGCCACATGGCATGTGCAATCTATCTCATTTCTAAATCAGTAAATCGTGTGATTTCTACAGCTTGAAGTCTAGAGGACTGTCTATTTCCGCCGCTAAAATTTTAATGAGATTTATCTGTGCTCGCGTGCAGCTAATGTGATTATTTGTAATTACTGCGCTACAAGTTGTATGATCGCTTTTAAACAGTTTGTTTTGTTTCAGATTTCCATTTGTATCTGAGATGCAATTAAACAACAAAAGGTAAAGTGTGCTTTTTAATAGTTGATTCTTAGTAAACAAGTAAGGGTTTTATGTCTTGTACGCGACAAAAAGATTTGCATTTAAATTTCGCTTTAATACCTATTCTTTTCTTTCGAAGCAACGCCATTTCAATAGCTTCTTTTAAATTAGTCTGTATATCATTGTCAGTGAACACACGTATTAGCTTGGTTTGGTCCCGAAAGCAAATACTTCTTCCCAAGTTCTATATAGGTTCGTTGCAGACACATATATCTGCGGTACATGACCGGGATATTCTCGAGGTTTGTTCTAAAGTTATAAAGTGGAGCTTCTACAGTAGAATTTTCTACTAATCCTATTGAAAATGTCTAAAGCAGATGGTCCGAAAAAGAATTCCTTGCTGAGATTCGATGGTGGAACGAGAAGCACGATACCAATTTATAAGGCAACACAAACGACTTGTGATTGTTTGTTTATCAAATACTTCTGAATTTTGCTTTTTTAAATTTGTATACTTTATACTATAGTCGCATATTTTCATTTTATTGGTTGAAAACGTGAATTTTCTTTTAAAATAGATGTAACTGAAAACCTTTAACAGAAACTCTTAAAATAACCATTTAACGAGGAGAAAAATTAAATCTTTTTTCATAAACACGGATCAGTAATTACTGAATAAATCTATTAACATACTCAGGAATGTTATGAGTGTATGATAACAGCCTGAGATGACAGTTTAAAATCCGAGCTCGTAGAGTGGGTATTTTAAGACATCTATGGAGTGTTATGACTCATAACACCCGAGGTATGTTAAAGATTTTATCGATTTCAGAAAACAATCTTATTATCATGATTTCTCTTTTGAAATAGTTTTTGGGTTTTCGCACGGAAAACCTTTACCAAAGAGTCCAACAAAATATACTTGTTACTATGCCAATGTTGGCACTTTAAATGTCATTTCCTAAGCAACGACTTGCAACATGTGTAAAGTAACTATATTATACCTACTAAAATCTTTGTAAATGGTTCCAAAATATATGGTCTAACAAATTCGAATTCGGATATAGTATACCTATTTAGGTTTTAGGCTTACTTTTTAAATTAAAGGTTAGAATTACGAGAGTAATATTAAAGTGACAATAAGTTCAAAATGCGTTTAGTCCCTTTGGAGAAACATGAATGTTCTGATGATATATATTTTTTTAAATAATACCTAAATGAATTCTATTTAGACTCACAATTGTCTCTTTAACATCTTATTCATTTTGTGCTAAATTTTTAATAGTTTTAGAAAATTTACCGCGCGGTCCTCGATTTTCAAACATCCATTATTCTCATTTTCCCAATATTTGAGGTTAGGAACGAGATTTTGAAAAATGGTTTTTCACTGGCCTATTTGGAAGTTATTTGGCTACTTTATCACAAAGAAAAGTCATATCATTCCATTTGATTTTTGATTTTTTTTATTTGGGTCATGGTGTCAAAACTAGCCCCCTGGATTCAACTAAATTAGCTATATTTTAGTTGATTTTTATTGCTTAGAAATGCTCTTTTCAACGATACCAAATTTGTTAAAATCGGTCAAGCCGTTAAGAAGTTAAAGCAGGTTATTGCAAACACAATTGAACACCCTCCGCCATCTTTGTTTTGAAATAACTGAACTTTTGTTTTTACGAAAATGATAGATAAACTGGTTCTCTTTGCAAATGTGAGAAAAAATTTTTGTTTATTATGCGAAATTTATAGAAAATGCAATTTAAAAATTTAAGATGGCAGTTACGCCCTCTGGTGGTCATTTTAAAACTTGAAAATATTTCCTGCGATTCTTCATAGCCGATTTACCTAATATTTTTTTACACAAAAGTCATACGACGAACGGTTCCCTACATATGGCCGAGGAACAGTCTTATTTGGTCACCAGTACATAGGTACTGTGTGCATGCTACTCAAGAAATATTTACAATTCTTGCTTCTCGATTTCGTGGTCAAAATTAGTTGATGGTTGTCAATTTCGTCGTTCTTTTGCTAATCGCCAACATTAAAAATTCAGGTGATCCCTAAATCCCATTCTATCTTTCTGGCCAAAAACTTTAGAATACACCTTATTTTTATTATCTTCGTACAGTGTAAAATACACTATTCTAGTATAAAAAGGTCACATATACCGTGTGTCTCACGGAAAAGTTGACATAGCCGCTTTCTATGTTAAATTAACAATTTATGCATATTTTTCTTTACAATATAGCAATATATTTTTTTTTTAAATAGATAAATGAGAACAAACTTATGTGGTAATGTAAGTGTTTAAAGCGTATTTTAATAAAAAAACAGTAAAATTTTATGATTTATGCTATAAATCCGAGTTCGATCCCAATTGTTAGTATTTTTTTTTATTAATAAAATAATGAGTTTAATCTTTTTCAAAATATAAAATTCACTTTTCAAAATTGTATTATAATGATAATAAAATTTTACAAAAATAACTTTTTCTTCAAGCGACAATAAAACAGTCATAATTATTGGAACTACTGGCAGGAAGCTTACAAAACTCTTTTACTGTCTAGACATTAAAAAGCAAAACAGTTATTTTGTTTCCACAACTATTTAGAGTTGGTACCTCGGTTATGTCATATTATGAATGTAACAGTAAAGTACCAACTTGATTCGTCGAGAATAAAAGTCATTATAAGACTCGAGAATCACGTAAAATTTGAAAATAACACATGAAAACTAGCAATAAACGCTTGAAGAAAAATAATATATTTCACTTGGCCAGTTAAAAAATAAAATTGTTTTATGTATTAATTTGCTGTCTCGGCTAACTCCTCGCCAGCAAACTTTTAAGCTCAACAATTATATTGTTTAACTCCTAGTAAAAAATAATCTACTATTTTAGTAAAATACGTTTTGAATATTCATTGTCATCACATCAATTTGTTTTAGTTATATAGTAAGTTATTCTGTGTTGAAATTATGCCAAAAAAAAAGATATGCGTTAATTTTAACATAGTAAATGTCTATGTCAACTTTTCGGTAGGACACTATACATGAAAACGTAAATATAAAAAAATATAACTAAACATGAATACATTTTAAAGGTAAAAACTTTTGTCACATTGTCATATTGTAAAATCCATCTACACTTACAATGTCATTACTATAAATCTTTAAACTTTGTTTGACCTTTTTGTTTGATATTCCGTTGAATTAGACTATATTCTGTTCATACCAAGAAAAAAAATTTAAATTGTTCAGATTACATTTCGCAAATCTAAATTTTCAATTTCTTTTTCAAATTTCTACATTGTGGTGTAGGTATAATATTATACTAATAATAACAATATCATAATAACACCCCAGTTCATATAGGAAGACAAATTTTCATATGTGACAATAACAATGTGTCAATAAATTTAAATTTTCTTTAAATTTCTACATTGTAGGACAAACGATATAATAAAAAATTTCGTATAATGCGGGTGTACAACCACTTGCACTGTTAATGCCGCTGGTTCTTGGGTGTTAATCGGCACGTGTGCTGGAAAAGCTCCGTTATACGTCTTATATGGGTGTAAGTAATTAATAAAGGAAAGTATTTGCTAATACTACAAGTAATTTCTTCAATGTTTAGGTTGTTACTACTAAAATGAAGTAAATGCATCAACTATGAAGTAAGTTACTCCATAAACTATCCTCGCTACAGGAAAACTACTACAAACCAGTAGCTTTTTGCTCGATATATGAGTATGTTCTATAGTATAATAAACAAATGGTTCAAGACAGAGAAAATACTTTCATTTTACCGTAGCTAGTTTTAGTATAACTTCACGGTTGCTTTTCTTAAATTAACAATGTAAATAAATCTACAAACTATAGCATAATTATTCGTTGCACTGTTGGGTGGTGGTCGTGAGAGATTGCCAAAGTTCATACACAATAATTATTTCGGCAAAAAATATTTATAAAATGTTTGATGTTAGGAAGGGTTTTATTATTTAAGTTTTGAGAGGGAAGAATGTTGAATGGATTGCTAATCACTTCTTTGGCGAATCGGTCAAAACTCGCGCGGACCGCTATCACACAATTCAGAAAATGGAATTATAAATATTTCGGCGATCTGACTTTCAAATAGGAGTTGCTTGTGATATAGGCGTACATCAATCAACTGTGCTAAAAGTATGATTATGTCATTAATAAAATTTTGGACCAAAAGATTTATGGATTCAGTTCCCACAAATAATAATAAACGTGCAAGTTACATGCTCCAGGATAGAACGATTTAGAACTGTAGATGTTTCATGGCCAGATTCAGTCCACGACAATAGAATTTGAAATAATTCAAGTTTGTAATGTTATGATCGAGAACATGTTTCTTTACTGGGAGATGAAGGATACACCCTGGCTCCGTGGCTGTTAACGCCATACAGGAGGGCTATTACTATAGCGAAAGGAATTACAGAGATGCCATAAGTCGTTGTCCTATGATACATTATACCGTTGCCTGAAAACAAATAGAGTTTGTCGGTATATAGTTTCTGCTTTTGTATTACACAATATTGTTAAACATCTGAATGATCCAGATGATGATTTTGATGCTCTTCCAATGGAAGAACACCCAGTTCATAATGACGAAGACCAAAATATAATCCGACAGAGAGGAGTTATTTACAGAAATGCAGTGGTTGCCGAACTTTTATTTAAGGCTTGGTGAACGTAGATAACAACATAAATAATTAAACGAAAAATTTATTAACTTGTGATCTAATCTACATTTTTTCATTATTGAATAATATATTTTAAGATTATTTTATAATTGAGAGGAAATATTTTCCTGTGCGATGGCAACTTTTTCTTAACCAATGGCCGATTGTTCTTGTGCTTTGGTCGTTTTCATTTGTTGCACAAGAACAAGCCTTTGCAAAAACGGATGCTTAAATTCTGGAATTCGTTGTCTGCATGTTCGTCTACATCTCGCTTCAGATTTGGAGAGACTTGTTCAGATAAATGGTGATTATCAGCCTTCCGCTTGACTCCTTCACCTTCAGATCCTATGAAACTATTTATTTATTACTATCAAACTATCTCTAGATAGTGTTTGCACGTCTGGGGGCCTTAATTAGGTACGCTTGAAATAAACTCACTGGTTTTGTATGAGGCTACGTTTCGCATCTAATTCGGAAGTTTCATCATGCCCTTTATTGCATAAATAGAAAAAACACATTATAACATGTTACGGTTTATTTGTAAACAAACTAAAATAAAATATAACAGTGCTAGGAGGCCTGCCGGCAGCTCTTCTTAGACGGAAGTGGTCTTGGGCTGATTGAGAATTGTTCGAAAAACGCCTCTACACTGCTCGAAAAATTTATAAGGATTACGTATAAGAAATATCTAGAGCCATTAGGAACTCGTAGACACAGAAACAAACCGTACGTGAATAGAAATATGTATATTGTTTATTATTTTTTTAATTAAATAAATAAATTAACACAGAGAAACACATAGACACAACAATAGATAATATCATTTAGAATGAATAGCACAACATAGTTATCAAATAATAGTAATTCACGAGCGAGTTAAAACACGAATACAAATTCGAGGAACAAACGCCCCAAATAGGTTAGCGTAGTTAACGATTATTACGGAGAGTACCGGACCTTGGCCGAATATTTAAATCGGTTCAAAGCGCACAAAATTAATCAGGTACTTGAAAGATCTTTCTAGTTCACAAACGTATTTATACCTACAGCCCCAAAAAAAGGTACGTTGTTAAACTCAAGACCGCGGTACGTATACATAGGACGCGACAAAATTTATGAATGACATGCATAAAAGAATTAACTTAGCTTGTATAACTAGAAGTCTTCGGTGTTCAACAGTTAATCGACAGAGGTAACAGGTCCCGTATCCAAATCTAATATTTGATTATCCAATGAAGAAAAAGGAAAGGCCAAAATGGACTCCGTTGATAACAGTTGCTGGGCTGCTCACAAAGAACCAGATAAACGGCTTATCTTGGGTGGTGGCCTTTACCCGAAGGGTTTCAAGGTAGATTGAAATTCCAATGGTGGTGATACCAGACCCACTTCAATATTTTATAATTTTGGATTATTATCCTTGCCAGCATAACGATAATTAAACAACCATTGACTAATTAAAACGGCTTACGTCTGCAATGACCAGCAAAAAAAGCCAAAGAGAAAAACCCACAAAAGAAATAAAAGGTGCCTGCAATTAATAGAACCCGTCAGAGCAAATAGTTAAAACCAAGGAAAGTAAACAAAGATACTTACAAAGAACCGTAGTCGAAGACTTATTCCCTACTTTGATTTTGTCAATGATTTTACGTCAATCGATATTACAAAGCACATGTCAATTGTTCAATTTTTAGACAGCGTTTTCCATGTACACCTTTTTACGGCAGTCAGTAAAAAGGAAATGAGATGTAACTTTTGCAAATGCGGACAAATCATCGGAACTGGCAATTCCAAACAACCAAAATCCCCAGAAGATTGTTCAATATAAAAATGCATATTTAAACGCATGAGTGTAAACACGGCTGCCTATACTGTAGGGAGAAATTTGGTCCACAAATAAATTATTTGGGAAATAATACCGTCACAAACACAGTACAGACACATGTATAAATTCATAGATTTCTAAATAAAATACTCGAATAACTATTAAATAAATTGAGTTAATTATAAACTGTTACATATTAATTATAATGAAATTGAAGAAGGTAGTATAGATTAATGTGACTGATAAAAATGTATCTTAAAAATATTTACAGTACATAATTAAATGAGTTACAGTTGCATATACACTAAACACTATAATAATCGACGACTTTTTTAATACCAAAACGTTTGGTAATGTAAATGTAAATTAAATTAATATAACACATTAAAGGTGTAACTTATATCAATCGTTTGAACATAAATGAAAATCTAAGTACAAAATACGTTGAGATCATGACCTAAAAAATAATCGACTAGTTGACGAAATTCAAAAATCGCGCAAACAATATATGAACAATGTGTAAAATTTTTGTTTTATTTAACAAATTAAAAATGGCAAAAGGATTAATTATTTTTAATGTATAATGTAGAAATAAAATTAGAACTAATTAGTATTAAATAATAATGTGGATATGGGACTAGAAAAAAGGCTGTCAATATGTAAAAAATGAAGACATGGTTGGTAAATAGTTAAGTGATTTCTTTGATTAACCCTTTATAAATGGAACTCAGTTGCTGTGTGTCAGTTTTATAGTTTATGTTGTTGTCAAATTTATTTATAAAAATCATTTCCGAAATAAGTCTTTTGTGGTAGTTATGTTCTATATCTAAAATTTTAGGGGATTTGAAATCGAAATTGTGTTTGATGTTTTGTAGTGTGAGGCTAGTACTGTGATTGAGTTATTGGATAGTTTATTACAATTTAGACAATCATATCTGTGGTTCTGGATTCTTTTTTTGAGGTACTGTTTAGTGTGACCGATATAGCATCCCAAACAATCTTTACAGTTAATCATATACACTACATAAGGTTTGTCTTTGTCAGATACTTTATCTTTTAATTTAGTAAAAAAAATTTATAAACAGTGTTGTATAATGCAATTTTTATGTTTTGAGTTTCTAGTAAATTTTTAATTTTGTTTGTAAGGCCTGGAACGTTAATGATTTTTTGAAATTGTATATCTATTGAATTGTTGTTATGTGTTTTGATGGGTATTGAGATTATTGAAAAGTAATCTATTTAACAGTGTGTTGGGGTAGTTATTGATTTCTAAATTTTTTTATTTTAAGTTGCAGTGTATAAATTTCCGGGCTGCATATAGTTAGTATTCTATTCTTCACGTTAATGATTATGTTAATTTTTTTATTTAAAGGATTGTGTGAAATGTAGTTCTATTGCAAGCTATATCTTTGGTATACCAATCAATTTGTAGTTTTGATTTTCTACATCCACTTGGCACCAAACGATTAAACACGTACGCTCATGGAATCGACACCCACTGTTTCAACAACGCAACAAAACTTACAATCATTAATTATGTCAACTTCCTGGCAGGACACTATACATGAAAGCGTAAATATAAAAAATATAACTTTTAGAAAATTGAATTTACGTTGCTTACTTAATTTTTCTTTAAAGAATATTTGTCAATTATCACATTGTAAATCCATCTACACTTACGAATGTCATTACAATAAATATTAGAAATAATTTTGTTTGAGAAGAATTTATTACATAATTATAATTAAGATACCAAGTTATAGTTTAAATTAAATGAAAACTTTTTTTAAATATATTACTATATAAATAAATATAAGAAATCAATAATGTGTGACCTCATTATTGTTGACAGATTCTACATTGCAAATCTAAATTTAATTAATATTAATCGTTTTGCGGTATCAATGGCTGCAATTAGTGCATTACGTAGGTATAAAATTATACTAGTAATAACAATAATAACCCACACCATTTTCGATAATGTTAAAGGGCTTTTGCTGAAATGCCTTATTTTCTCGTGCAGCTATATCTTTGTCCTTTAACAACAATCATATTATGTAGTTTTGATAATTCTACATCCACTTGGTAAAATACGATTAAACACGTACTGTGGAATCGACACCGCACAAAGGTATCGGCAACTGTTTCAACAACGCAACAAAACTTCACGAGAACATTGACAGTAGGAGCCACATTCTAACGTGCAGGTGTTCGTTTCTGGAGTTGATTCAAAATTTGTTTAATACCTTTTGGTATTACCTGGGATCGATGAAGAACAGCGATTTTCTCTTCTCTTGTTCCATAAGTCTTGAAATTGGCTTTAGCCATTCATTCAAACAATTTTTATTTTCCAGTCACCTTTAGGTCTACTTTATTTTAACTTGATCTAGCAAAGGTGTTCATATTATATTAACAATTATTGCTTTAGTGAATTTAAGTAAAAATATTATAGTAATTAGGTATAGCACATTAATGTAAATTCACTTGCCGGTTTTTAATTGACGCATTTTATCACAGTTTTACTTTTATCGAAAACTTGATAGTAATCTGAGACATCAACACGAATACGCATTTGTTCGTTCAAGATGCCCTCCCTCTCCTAATGATTCCCATTCTTACTTTATGCTGTACGCTCATATCTAAATAAATTGCTGTGATTTGCTGTTGATTTGACACATAACTAATTTTTAAAGTACAAACTTTATAATCAATGGTACTAACTAATCGAAATAAATACTTCAATTGTGTAGTGAAATGCTTCATGAAATAGCAAGTGTTTCATTGGTAAGCATTTAAGTTTATACTACAGTAGCATTTGCTTTCAAGTACACAGAAAATTTTTTTACATAATTTATATGTTTTTAATATCAATACAATAAATTCAAACATGGATATAGAACGCACGATGCTTGAAACATCTCAACGATGTAATTTTCTACATCAATCGATTAAGTTTACGCCATATTTCATGTAAATTTTATTATCAACAAATTGATGGATATAAACATGTAGATAATGTATTTGTACATTCGAAATATGATTATTTTATGACCCAGTTTTTATGCAACATAATGATTATCGAAATAATGCTCCGGAACTTATTGTGAGTTTGTAATCGGTTTTGATTATAGAATGGATGTAAAAGTACATTGTCTTGATGAAAAAAAAAGAATATTGATTGAACATAAAGCTCTACATTAAAATTATGTAGACCATTTTCTATCGAATGTGACCTTTTACATAAGGATAATGTAAGGTTAGTAGATGCCTCCAGTGGCGTACTGCCATAGAATTTTTGATCTAATAGGGTGTCCCACAGGTTTGCACAACACCACCCGCAAACATTGGATGCTGGATGAATTCTAAATTATAGTTTGATTCATCAACTCAAAATTACCTCTGCAAATGTGAAGAAACATTATTAATATTGATACAGTGATACTTCAGTTTGAACATTTTCATGTGCATTTGCTTTTTATTTTTAGAATGCTACTTTAAAACATTTCAATGACGACAAACAACAATGAATCAATCTAAAAATAAATTCTAGCATTGCACACAACATGAAGTATATGTTTTTTATTAACTTCAATCTGTGTAATCTTGAATTGACTAAAATATTAACAGAAAAACAATTTGAAATTCCAGTAACAAATCCAGTATTTGTAGTTATTTAAAAACTGTGAGACATTTCATTAGAATAAATGCTCAATATATTTCTTTTCTGAACAAAATTTTATTGGCTGTCAGTATTGAAACAAGTTAATACCTACAACTAAAAAAAACAAAACTAAAGTAACTCGAAATTATCCTTTTCCCGGAAAGTGTTATTATTCACTAGAATTTTTCAAAAATATCTGAGTTGCAGAATTATGAACTTTCCGATAAGTCTGGAACTTTTCATCTTAAAAAAAACGGCTTTCAATAAAAATTATAAGACTATTAAAGATTCTGCTGGAAAATCTAGATTAAAAAGGTAAATACATTTATAGCAACAAATATCTTTAGCCCATTATGATACTAATAAACTTATATCTAATTCCATCAAAATACTAGAAATATCTCAACAATTCTATTTTAAATCTTATCTTTTATGCGATGTAAACACAAAAGGTTGCACATAAACTACACCTGCTCCTTATGTAATTCAGATGATTCTCGAACTCTTGTAGCGGTCAGCAAAATAAAATCTTGAAATAATCTTGTGAGTCTTCTGATAGTAAATTTTGTGGTCACGCTTTTCCTGTATTGGACATCTTTTCTACACTATTGTTCCGAATGGGTATTAAATACCCATGAAGGGTATTGAGGAGAATAGCATCTCTATTATCTGCAACAATCAATATGATGTAGCATAAGTAGATTCTTCAGATCAAATTTAATTTTCATGTATTTTCTCAAACTTTTCATTTTAATGTATTATCAAGTTAATTTCCCTAATTGAGAGGTAAAAATTCGGAATGGGTGATAGTATTTATTAAAATTAGAAGAAAATTGTCTTTAAACTCAAAAATAAGTGAAGCAATTGTAGATAGCAGTAATTTAGAAATGAACTTTAGCATTTTGGGAATACAGGGTGCTCCAGTTTGCACAACACCCGCAAACATTGGATGCTGGATGGAATTCTAAGATAGTTTTTATAATTTATGAAAAAAAATCCTAAATGTGAAGAAACATTAATATTGGTGCGTGCTATTTCCAAGTTTAGACTGACTTCTTACCCAAAATACAATGACGACAAACAAAATGAACAATCAAAAAATTTCTGAACACAACATGAAGTATTTTTTTTTCTTCGATATACTTGGAAACTAACATAAAAAAATGAATTTGACATTTCATCAAAAAATGCAGTATGTATGCTCATAGAACCTCTTTGTTTAAACATTTTCTTCAGGAACAAGTTCTTCATATTTTCGCATTAAACTGGAACTACCCTGTATGTTTAGGAAAGATTTTTTCTTATTTTGATGGAAATTACTTTCCTCTCTGTATCTTAGACCCCATTCAGGAAAAGCCCTATATGTACAATACATGTGTATAACACTCATCTAGTTCTCCTTCTAAATGGTATCAGGGATGATACTTATATATCTTTATGTACAGACATTGTTGCGCATAGCAAGGAAAACCGCAGATTTTCTCAAAATTATCGATCAGCGTCCAGGACACTATTGTCCGTTGTTGAAAGCGGACCTCATAGTCCATATCAATTTAATGAAAACGTAACACTGTTATATTTTTTCTGATAAATGTCAACTAGCATACCAATCAGAATCAATTTGGGCATTTATAAAACCAGCCCAAATTCTTTCATAATTGCTGAAGCAGTTGAACAAGTTTTAAGATCATTCAGGCGATATTTAATTTTGAATTTCCATGTGTTGTCAGTGCTCAGAAAAAAGATTGTCAATTTTAATGCTCGCAGGCCGACTCAGGTGTTGACATCTTCTTCTGGTATCTAAAAATTAAAAAATGAATCAGAATCTATTTTATATTCACATTTCTCTGGCTTTTACTTTGATTTTGCTGATTTAACAATTTTTAATTTTTGCCTGTCTTTCAATAAGCACTTCTGAAGAGACCAGTTCATGTGCATAAACTCCTGAAAATGTCAAAATCTCAACGAAAAAAATACAAATTGTTGAAAGTATCTCACCAACTTTTCAGATGGAAAATATTAATATTTGTTCTTACCAACTTTTGACATTTGCGAAGTGGCATTTTAAATCTTGTTGCTTTGTAAACTTAAACTATTAGATTGACAGAATCCGTTCGATGAAAGATTCTCTTTAAAGCTAGCGTTGTTTTGGTAATATTCTGCTAACTGTCTTCCTCCTGAAAAGTCGGCCAAATACTGCTTAAAGTGATTGGCGGTCGAAAAACACTTTCTGAGTTTTCTAATTTGTGGTAATTTATTGTACGGATGATATAGGCAGGACTGGAACATCTCGAATCTCGTTATCAGTACAAATGGACTCGTGGAAGTACATGGTTGCGGGAAATTTTGTAGTGATTCTGCTACATTTACATTAGCTGTATCAGTTGTTTGCGAGGTATCTAAAGTGTATGGGTCCATGCTATTGATTGTTGTATAACTAATATTTAGCAAGTCTGAATTTCCTTCCATTATCATAGAATAAGAAATCTCATATCATTTCATTTTCATACACAGGCTCAATTAAATTTGGATTAAAAGCATTTCCGGCTGGTGATTGTCCATTTTTAGCTTGAACTTATTATCTAAATATGTTAACGCATGCATTTTTTGTTATAGAGCAAACAGAATAATGAATTTTACAATGTGTTAAATGCCATCACAATATACAAGTGTTTTCTCGGAAAAAATATTATTAGGAGCAGAAGATGTGTGGTTTAATGAAAATTTAGGTTAAGTGTAATTCGAAAAGGAAGCATTTTAGGACATATGCTTATAGAAACTTTTTCTTATTTTGATGAGTATAGCCTGAATTTCTGCCGCA
The DNA here is from genome assembly GCA_030710515.1 of Abscondita cerata. Lineage (NCBI taxonomy): Eukaryota > Metazoa > Arthropoda > Insecta > Coleoptera > Lampyridae > Abscondita > Abscondita cerata. Next base: position 223,843 of record JALBCR010003074.1, on the reverse strand, counting down.
CCTTTAGTAAACATCCTGTATAATGTTTTCAACATATCATTCTGAAGTATTCTTTTAGTCAAACATTTTTCTACCTTTAGCAGTTGTTATAAGCGATAGGAGGGACCAATAACCTCAATTAAAGAAATGATCCGAAATAAGCCTAGCGATTCAGGATTAATTTCAAATGCCAGAAATGCTAATGGTAGTAGGTGATTCTACACGCTGTGCAAAAAAACATGATATCGAGTTTTTCACAAAACAATTTCCAAAATTAAGTATAGAGTGATATCATTTTCATATAAAGCAAGGTAATTTTTGGCTTGAATTCGTACCTTTGCAGGTCACTTTGGTGTAATGCAATGCTCCGGTGTGTTTTTTGATCAAATGGCATTCGTAAACGACAAGCAAATTTAAGCTCATACTTTTTGCTAGCGTTAACCAAATGTTTTCTAGATGAAATGCAATGTGAATAAATCTTGAATTCTCTATGCTTGGACTCATATTTGAAACACCACAACTTTCTGAAAGGTCCTGACTGACGAATGATCTGATGAGCATAATGCACCAAATTATGGAACTTCGGTTTCAGAGTATTGTTGAATAAAGACATATAGTCAGCATTTAGTTTTTTAATTTTATTTTCTAAAATGCTTATAGAACTTTCAGTCATTTCAAAACATAGCAAAATCTCAATTAGTTCTATTATATTGATTAAAAAGCCCAAACAGGATCATCTTGTGGTACTAGATCTCAACCATAAGCAAAAATATTGAATAAACGTCATCATTTGACTAGCTGACATTTTCAATTTTTTATTTTCAGGTGACGTTCTTCAATATTTATAGCTAGGTTGTCAATATCAACAGGACCGTAATCAAGGCAATTTTTCTTGCATTCAAGTGTTCAGATCGAAATATTTTACTGTTTTGATAAAATATGATATTAAGTTACCAGGCTATAATGACAAACGCCTTCAAAATGATCATGCATTACATCACAGTAATAATTTTCCGTTACATGAAACGAGGAAGTGTATTATTAAAGAATTACTTTTAATTCCTGAAGTAGAGGATGAACCAACATGTTCAAAAATATTTAAAACGTCTAAATCATAATTTTCTCATGGCTGCGTTTTCAGAAGTTTGTTTTGCGTCTCAATTTTTGAGTTTTTACATAATCTACAAAAAACGAACTAGTTGAAAATAAATTGAATCCGAGAAATGAATTCAGTCCTAGATTGTCTGAGTACCAACCCCAAAATAAAGTGAACTTTTTGACCATCTATATCCACTCCTTCGATTTCCAAACCTTTCAGCTCTTCAACGAGTCCCTCAAAGCATTTTCGTTTCAGCAGATTTAATGTCACAAGATTTTATCACAGCTGCGTAAAAATGTTCTCTGTTTTCGATTCGTCAATTGGTAAGATTGGAAAAGAGTAATAAACGTTACAAACAGAGTACTTGCCTGATTTGACCTAGAGGATTATTTATTTCAAAGTCATCAAGATAGATGAGATACGGTATCAATGTTCTGTTTGGATACAACTGGCTTTTAGTTTTCCACAAAGTTCCCTGCACAAAATTGGGGATTGTTTGTCCACGGTTTGCTCTAGCTGGGCAATATGATCCAATGTAGGTTTAATAGTCGTGAAGTTTCAAAAAATTTTTAAATTGAAATTTTAATGGCATATGACACCAGTTATTTTTTATTTGTAACCAGAATGCCGTTGTGGTGAGGATGCTTGTAATTCTTTGATTCATTGAGATTCATTAGAGATTCTCACTGATTCTTTAGAAACTTGTGTAAAACATAATCGTTTTCAAAAAATTCAAGCAGGCGCCGACAATTAGATAACAGTCGGCTAAAATGTTTGGCACATTTCAGGAAATCTTGAAGTTTGAATTCAACAAAAGATGAAAACATGTCTAAAAATAGTTGAACTATGTATTTGTTTGTACTGTCTTGGAATTGAAAAACATCTTTTCGTGAAAAATTATTATTATTATGAAGAATGAGTATGAAATTAATAACCCGCTCTTTCATGATTTCGAACGTTTTGTCAAATCTTTTTGAGTTTTCCTTGCAGCTTTCTGCTGCTTTCTCCTTTATGGGAGTTATTTGGTTCCATAATGTTTGGATTTGTGTTACCGGTAGATATTAAGGCAGTACTATCTATATTCACATTTTGATCGAATAAACAAGAAATTTTTCAGGGTTTTCCACTACTACTTTATCAGTTTCTTGAATCTTATCAAAGTGTTTTCTACATAAATGGCGCTTAGAAACTACTTAAATTCATAAAATTTTGACCACAATTCTTTTCTAGACATTTTAAAGGAGATCCTGGTGCCTAGCCATAAATGGTTTTTATATGATTTATTAAAGTTCTAGATGAAGGGTATAGTTTTTTACAAACAAAGCATAAAATTTTTTGGTATAATCATGCACGCATATGCACGTTCAAGCTTCCCAATTTAAATAAAAACAAAAATATGCTTCTATCGGAATTCGGGGATTGAAAACTTGCTGATGATTCATTTTCCAACTAATTCTTCACATAAGATGTATGTAAAGAATTATATATGTAATGTATAACGTTATCAACACTCACATCCTAAACTTTTACATTAATATCATGTACACTTTTTGAATCTAATGTAGAAGTTACATTTATAATAAGTTCAATCAAGTTACATATATTCAATGTATGAAATACATACAAAGAATAAAAGTTAACCATTAAGCCAATGATCAAAGTATTGTTCAATAATCATCATCATTAAATGAATGTAATTTGTGAAACCTAATTTACTCAGACTTTGATGTAAAAATACATTATATAAAAGTAAAAATTATTCAAACAGTGCATTGATAATGTATATTATGTATTTTCATACATTTAATAGATGAAACAGTTTATACAATAATCATAATCTTGTTATTAATTGATAAACCAAAGACATCAGGACAATGTTCTTGGTCATTTTCATAATGTAAAATACATGCAATAGATAAATTGATGATTTGATGTTTCGGCTACATGGATACTATGCAGAAATTTTTTCTGTGTAGTAATATTAGAAAATGCTCTCTTTATTTATACCACCCACTATTTTTATCATAAATAAGATATCATTGAGAATTTTCTCGATAGAAATTGCAATAAAACAAATTCATACAATTACGAAAAAATTTGTTTATACATTAATCTTTAAAAAGCAATTACTGAAGAAGTCAAAAGGCAAGTTAGTATAACTTGTCTTAGCATTACTATGTTATCTTAAAGTATAAAAAAATACTATGTTCGGTTTATTATTTATTAGAATATGAGTAACAATAAAAATCTAAAAAATGTCTGAAATATCTGAAGATCAATGAAAAAAGCCATTAGCAACCCTTTCTATCGTGAGCAGTAGGTTTATGCCTAAATTTGAAAATTCCTCTAAAATGTCCATGTCTTTGCAAGTGAAAGGCACTTTGTTCTCCTAAATAGTTGCTTAAGTGTAACTCTATTCAGAACCATGTAATTTACAGACATACATCATAATAATAATTTGGTATACTTTTGTAACAACGTTGATGAATAGACCAGTCTAAAGTTATTGACGTCACGACCTCAGGTTATCCTCAGAACTGAATTATTGTCGCATTATACAGCATGTGAGATAAATAAAACTGTTCGCATTTGGTGACGAAGAAAAGTATGGTTTAGTTTCTGCGGTGTGTTCGAATGATCGACAGTTCGAAACTAACATTGATAAGATTACCACTAAACACAAGAAACAGTAATGTACGAACTTAACTTATCAGATAACTTGCAATAACTCGGACAACCACGCGAGCACGTCTCCATAGTAATAGGGCACGTCGTCTACCGCCATATTGCCAGGTCGCTGCCGGCTCACGGTAATTAGCAACGGAAGATTGATGTTATTAAGCCTCGCCAAGACTCTTCTTCTTAATTAACTTGGTTGCAGCATGTTGTTTGTTTGACTCCGACGTATTGCTAAGGTTTATAAGTATTCATATATTAGTGAGTTCAAAACTTTCTCGTCTGTATTTGAAATTAGAAACAGTTAGACATGTTTTAGAAAATGAATGTTCAGCATCTTCCGTCTATGTAATGTTATTCTAAAGAAATGAGAATAGTAAACGTACACGAAATAAGATTATGTGTTAGACTGTATGCTTTAATATTTAACTTATTCAATTACACTAGAACGGCACAAGCAAAAATGAGTTTGTCTATAATATTGCAGTCCAATTCGCAAAATTATTGTAAACTGAAAAAGTATACTATACTATTGTTTAAACTGACAAACCGGACATAGAGTGCTAAAGTGAAATTAATATATTTTAACTTATACCGTGAGTCCCACGAAAATGCATTTACTGTGTTAAATTGAAAATTAAGTAGATCTTTTTTCTGACACAATTCGAATACAATATATGTATTTTACTAAAAAATTAAGTAAAATAAGTTTTTTTTTGAAATATATTATTTATTAACCAAATGTAGATTTTCATTTATTAAGCGGCCGTCGTGGACGAATTGAGTTAGTTTGTTTCCTAGTAATGTTTTTCGCTTCGTAACCAGGGTTCGATTCCGATTGTAGTTTTTTTTTTTATTAACTTTATTATCATTATAATACAATTTTGTAAAGTGAATTTAATATTTTGAAAAAAAAGTTGAAAATTTTAAACTCATTTTATAAAAATTGTATTAAAATAATAACATCCATAATAATTTTATTATTAAAAAATACGACAATCGGGATCGAACCCGGATTTTTTCGTTGTAAATCATTATAAAAATTTTTCCTGTTTTTAAATTAAAATATGGCTTTATACTTACATTACCACATAAATTTGTTTTCATTTATCTATCTAATAAAATATGTTGCTATATTGTGATCAAATTGTGCCAGAAAAAGATATTGCATTAATTTTGAATTTAACATAGAAACGCCTATGTAAACTTTTCCGTGTGACACACAGTATAATAGAAACATCTAAACAATAACTAAATTACAAAAATGAAAAATCCTTCAAAGAAACGAGAAAAAATGTATAGGTACATTGTACATTACAAAACATGCATCTTTGTAAACAATCTACAAACTACTTTTGAATGTGTTTGGCATAAAGAGTACACACAAATTAATGTAACTGGTGTGAAGTATAATAGTGTTACGTTACTAGGTTTGATTCACTTGGATACATTGCGATCAATTATAACAGTGTGAAGGGCGGGAATATTTAAAGCAATAATGGTTTATATTTCCTGATTATAGGTTCTTCTTATGGAGATAGAAGCCTTTATCAAGACGCCTTGTGAAAATAACCGAAACGACGACAAAAAGATTAATTTCTTTTTTTCTGGTATCTCCATAAAAACTTATAATTAGGAAATATAAACCATTGAATTAAAAAATTAAAGGAGACAACCACAATTAATGAATATATTAATAATATGTTTGCTTCCTGAGTTTCTTTCTCGTCCAATATTTTTAGATAGGTATTGGAAGTGCTTCATTTGTTTCTTGGTCAATCTCTATTTTATTTTTAAACTAGCTGGTCTGACAGACGTGGTCGATAAGTTGTTGTTTGGGTTGTGCTACAATTGGTCTTTTCGCCGAGTTGTTGTGTGCGTTCGCTGATCGAGTTGTGCTGAATCGTCCATAAAATAAATTTACAAAAATTTGTAGTCACCACCCATCGTAGGCTATAGGAACCTGTTCGGTGATACATTTGACCATGAATCTGCGAAGTCGAATAAATGTAAATTTTATAGTGTTTTTGTACGGCAATGTGGCTGGGAAAATACGTTGGCAGCACTGCTATTCCCTATTAAAACAAACAAAAATAAAAGAAATATACACAGTCACTTCTGGAGAAGCGAACTGTCAAACGCGGCTTAAGTTTTCGGAATTTTTTTAATTATCTTCGCAAAAAAATATATGAATGAAATCGGTAAAGTCATTCTCAAGTTATGGTGCGACAAAAGGACATAGAGATTCATTTTTATATATAAGATGATTTCTCCCCAATTGTCATTACCTTTGTTTTATTTTTATAAAATTCGTATTTTATTGTCTTTCAGTAATCAATTCCATCAATGTTTATATTTAAATCACAACACCATTTACGTATATTTTTTTCACTTATATTTACTCTTTGTTCCTTCTGCAAGGATCTCTCCTTACTTGTCTTTTATTATTCTCCTGCTCTCTGTTCTTAAAGATTTCAGTATTCTATAGAAAACATTTTTGGTATCCCTTTGAATCTTTTCCCTTTTTTCTCCAACGGTCTACTACCGCTCTTCTTTCCCTAATTTTGATTCCTGCCTTGTTTGTTAGGTAACTTCTCCATGCCTCTCTATTTTTAAAATTTGTATAATAATTTTCTCTAGCCACTATGATGTTTGTCTCCTATTGTTTTTCTTCGTTGCATTCTTCATTTCCTCTGTCACGCTTATTAAAACAAATTCACCCTTCTTCCATCTTCTTCTCCTGTTTCTCAGTCTAACATCATAAAGTTTTCATGTTTTCTTTATTCATCAGCCAGTTTTTCGCATATGGATTTTTCTTACTTTAGCTAACACCATTGAGTTTATTTTACTCTTGAGTTCCTCGGTTTTTCTTTCTATTAGTATGTTGTCATTTACTCCTACCTCACATAATTACTAATGGCCAGTTTTTCAGTCATTGGTTAACTTAAATTATAGGTTTACTGTTATGGTGATAATTATTTGCCACAATCGTCTGCTTCGAAATTAATTAAAAGTTAACCTAGACAACAGATTGAAAAACTGCACCTAAGTCACTTTCAATGACGTTGCTTTTTTTCACTCTGTTAAATTCCTATTAAAATGTTTTTTTACTTGTCTTATTATTTTGTTAGGTTATTCTAAAGATTCTTTTTGCATTAACTTAATTTGGTTCATATATCACCACGGGTCCATATCACAACTCCCAATTTTCATAACGCCCAACTCCAAAATTGATCATAAGTTCCAAATTGTGCATGTTGTCACAACTCCCAGCTATTTTCACAACTCCCAACTACGTTTCTTATTCATAACGCCTAACTTTGTCGTAACTCCCAACCAGTGTATATCACAACGCCTCCATTTATAGCAGTTTGGAAACCTTGCTTTTCAACCATAACTTAGTTTGTTCATAACAACTCTTGGTCACAACGCTCATGAAAACATGTAATTTTTTTTAAAAAGAAAATTGTAATAACTGTAACCTACCAACCAACACCGTTTACTGATGATACCTACCAACCAAACACCGTTTTATTCAAATTAGATTAAAACATATAATTATTTTAAGAAGAAAATTGTAATAACTGTAACCTACCAACCAACATCGTTCGTCCCCGATCACACCTACCAAATGACAAAGTTGGGCGTTATAGAAAAAGAAACGTAGTTTATAGTTGGGAGTTGTGACAACATGCACAAGTTGGCTGTTATGATCAATTCTTGAGTTGGGCGTTGTGATCAGACACCATCACCACTACTGTTGGAAATTGCGCAGGTCCTACCCTGCTTGAGCGATGGATGCCAAACTTCACAACCCAAATTCGGCAGTACTATTGTAACTTTCGCTTTAGTGTCATTACTATTATTATTATACACAACGAATAAACAGTTTGGCAAGTGAGTAATTACTCGCCATAAGGCAATTGGTATTATTATTATTTTTACTTTGTCACCTTCACCGTTATTATAGGTTCGCCTTTGAATTTTATGCATCCCTATTCCACTGCTGTTCCTGTTTCTTTTCTTAGTCCACTACTTATTATATTGCTACTTGTTAATTGTTTAAATACTTTCCCTTTGTCCCAAATATATCTCCTTTCAATTTTTTAAATTCCTTATTTTAGTTCTTCAGTTTATCATACTACTAATATTCCATGGTGCTATTTTCTATTTTTACTTTTGCGTTTAGTGATTTGTATAGTGTCCATCATAATCTCATGATTATGCACCAATTTTTTTTGATTTATTTTTGCTATTAATTTCCCCCTTCTTTGCTTATTAAATTTATAGTTAGATTTTTATACTTTATTATAACTTTATTCCCCTTTTCCTTTTGTTCACTTGTTTTTTGTAAGTTCCTCCTGAATCTTTTGTTTCCTTTCAAATCTCTCTTAATAAATCTCAATTTCCTTCTGAATTTGCATTTATTTTTTAAAACCGGTAGTTTATCTTTAAATGATACCATCTTCATTACCTTACTTTTGTACGTATTGCGATGATGATTTTGTGTTGAACAAAATAATTTTATATTGAATGTGAGCATGAAACTTTTTTTGTTTAAAATTCCATTGTTGATAATATCCTAAGACTTTGATTACATTAACAATAACGTGGTTTATGATTTAAACAAAATTTTAATTTTAGAAAACTAATCAAGCGTAAATTCTTACAAATATGAATATAATCGTGCACGGCTTTGCGCATTTTATAAATCGTTACAATTTAATTTTAATACACAGATTTAAATATATAACTTAAATTAACTTGTTAAATCTATTCGATGTGTACAGTGTGACCTTCAACGCTTCTCGGCAGTGACCTTTTAAACCTGGACTGCTTCCTCAACTTTTAATTACTGTTAGTTATTCTTCTATTTTCCGTTTTCGTTTTTAATTGTTTAAGCTTTCTTCACCAACAACTTTATTTACTGATATTTTAATGCTACGTCGCAGGCTTATAACACTTCGCGGGCTTTTTCAACAATGCGCCGCTTTATTTTGGTTTTAAAACATTTTTACAATAACTGGGTTGATTGATTACATAACTAGAACACTTCTTTTAATGATTATTGAAGAACACTCCGTATTAATTGTTTAATGCACGGACTCCAAATTATCTGCCCATCATTCATTTCTGCCCGAGAGCGTCTCCTTTCCCACTTCACTTCACTCGATCACGTACGCACAAAAAACGATATATCTTCCAACATATCAAGAAGCATGTATATCTTACTACTAGACATTTTATACCTTTTACAGCTATACATTACAATTACGACATTATATAATCACTGCAGTATGTAATTGCTGCTTTAGTATTTATTTGTATACATAATTTTATTTTAATAATTATTCTTCTTTCGAGTCTCTGCTTATACGTTGGGATCTGCGGCGTAAGATTTTTCAATTCGAATTTATCGCTCTTCCAATTTTATGTTTGCTATAACCATTTGCTTGTATCGCTATCAAGATACTTTAGTTATTGTGGGAGTGAGTTGGACTCACATATTCGGTTAGATCGATGGACTAATGGTTTTGACACAGATCTCTTCTTGGATGATGGTTAGATAGATCCTTGCTGGTAAAGATTCTTATCATTTTTGGTCTCATGTATATTATGTGTCCCTAATGTTCTAGTATTTATCTTTCTATGTTTTAATACATCTCGAAATGATATTCTTTCCTTTGTTCATAGTGAATTGTGTCCGTGGATGGCTGCTGTTGAAATGCGTAAGGAAGCCTGATACCCACTCTTCATGGCTGACCATTGCAACACCATCTATTTGTTCATAAAGCTCATCTTTCCATTTGAAATATGTAGTAGTAAGCATGTGATGCTTTTATCTACCATAAATACATTTTGGATGAGTCTAATTGTCTTTCTATAGGAACCGTGGTAAATAAGTGGAGCTACATCAAAAGTCAATAGTCGCTTCTCGCGCTCAGTTCCAATGTTTGTAGTTTTTGGACAAAATCTGACGAATCCCGAATGTACGAGATTATCTTGCCAATATGAAGGTGTAGTAGCGATGTTTACTAATCTCATACGTTGATAATCTATTAGCACTCACTAGAAACCTTTAAGATGCTCCTGCCTTGTGTATTTTAAGAACGCCATTACAGGCGCGGTGGTTGTGTTTCTGATTTCCTCATTGTTTCTGTTCTACAGACAGAATTTTTTAATAATAGTCTTATTTCTATTCGTTCTGTCGGATCTCATTGTAATTTGCAGTTCCGGTAGTTCTAATACCTTCTGGTGGTAATCTGTTTTGTTCATCACAACAGTTGCAGTTCCTTTATCTGCCAAGCATCACAATATCGCGACCAATTGAAAAACCTAGCACGTATCCCACGTTTGTGTGAAACTACGGACCCTATAAGCAAAGTTCTAAAATACTTAATTTGGATATTTCAACACGCCTACAGAGCAAAGTGTAGCACTAGTATATTCGGTTAAACGTAGAAGCCTTAACACTTAACAAAAGTTGCCAATTTGCAATGACATTGACAACCCTCCTGCTAAAAGACTTAAATCTCAAAGTCCTATATGGTTGTAAGACTACTTAAGTACGTGGTTTTTACTGAGTTGAAGAGTGGAAAAAATTATGGTCTGGAGTTGATGTTTTCAATAAACATCTCATTGATGATCCAACAATAGAAGTCCTGGGCTTTGATCAAAAAGAAAATTTGATCAAAAGTAAATCGCATAAGAACAGGGCATTCAAAATGCAACTCTATGTTGTTCAAATGGGGTGCGATTCTAATCCAAATTGTGACTGTGGAAACAAACCAGAGGCCGTTACACATATTGTAGAGGATTGTCAACTAACGAAGTTTAAAGGAGGTTTCAAACCATTCATAATTTAACGGATGAAGCAATATTATGGCTTACGAATCTGAAGGACATCTTGAAGTTCAGCAATAATTTGTATTCTTGTCTTGATTATCTGTTTTCCATTATTTTGTTTTTGCTATTTCTTTAACCTACTATTTTTTTCGTCATTGTCGTGACTGGCGCTTGGACCGGTCCATTATATGTCGTCATGCAATGGCTGTGCTGTTATATTTTATGTTCTTATTTACCTTCTATAATGTTTACACACTTAATTAATATTATTACATGTGAATACTAGGGTGGGTAAGGGTTGGCATGTTTAGAGTTTTAGTGGTTTTCCTAAACCTTGAAGTAAATGCTTTGCCAAGACGAACCAATCCACAATTGCACACGGTTTCGTCACCACACTATACAGGTTTATACTGATCTTCTGGGGCACCATACATAACACTTACATCACAATACAATATTTGTATATGTACCATACGAATAAATAAAATAAACAAGGTAGAAGCCATCGAGATTTTACAAAATTGATCAAATTTCAACAGAAAGAAGAGGGTTTCCTAATTAACAGAGTTCGGCATCGGTATCCAGCGCTTAAAAATACTAAGACTAAACATCACCAAAAAATTGATCAGTAATCATATCACCAGCCAAACATCAGCGATGTTAGTCGAAACGAGTCAACAAGCCACTGAGTATGTTTGTCACTGGCAACAAACGGGAGCAGATGGAAGAGTAGGAAGAAGTTTCACTAGCCACAGTTCAATAGTCCGGAAACTCATAACATAAATTTTTATAAAATTGATTCAGATACTAAATATCTGCTCTAACTCGTAAATTTATTATTCTTTACTATTGAACGTGATCCTTATAACTCTCCACTTTAGAAATAAGATTGAACAACTTTTGTTTAACTCATTTTAAATCCGATAAGTAAAATTCCTCAGATATGGCAATCGCGGGACACTAATTGTTTTAAATATCTCTAAAAACATCAATTATACAAAAGTTATGGGAAGAAGTTGTTGGAAATTTTATTGTCTGTAACTTTTATTTGACCAATTTTCGACGCGTTTCTATAATTTATTTTATTTTTTGAGTAATTTTTATGTAACTGCACATTTGTGATATATACTATTTTAATGTTAGTTAATGTTTAAGCCTGCAAATCAAAATTGTTGTACATTCATACTCAGCATATACATACAGAGTATTCTTTCTTTTAATGTTTTGTTCTTTTTCAATTTATTAACGTCATCTAATGGATTACATCATGTCTAATTAAAAAGTTTTGTGTTTTTCGGGTTCATTGCACCAGCAATTATCTACTTTAACCTGAATTGTGATACTACCAACATAATGTAAACATTTATTTATAATTAAAACCCATCGATACTACAACGACCAGGCTAGTAGTATATGAAAAGCAACACGTTAACAAAATTTTAAACTTACAAAAGCTTGATCGACCCTACTTATCCAATTAAAAATTTACAACAAACTTTCTGTTTTAATGGTAACATTTAACCTCTGCTAACTATCCCTTTCTATTTTAAATGTAATACAAATTTATAATGTATAAAATTTTGTTAAAATTGAAGCCTTATCCTAACGTCCATCATATCTAGCTTTAATTCCAGGTGCAAATTGTCCATATTGATTTTTAAAATAGCGACGAACTCGAAAACAAAATAATCCTCTTAAAGGTATTAGTGCAATGTATTATTCAAAAGCACATTATTGACAATTCGGTAGTAATACGCTCAAACAAATATTGTATTACTTGTGTGACTCAATGTGTAAATAACAGTATTAAAACAACAAATCACTAAGTTGATTTCAATTACAAAAATATATAAAAATTGTTCGGCAAGTCAAGCAAGTTAAGAAACTTTCAACAATTGGAGTAGTTTTGTCGTTCTACAATAATATTATCTAGATTTTCAATTAAACTATTTTAAACCTCTGAATCAGAGAAACCAATTAGGTTTAGTTTTCAGTGGAAATATGTAAGGATATATTACATAATATTTGTTTACTTAACTGACTATACTGTATTCCATATATGAGAGTCAGTACGGAAAGCTTTAATGCAAAGCGATGTGATCATATTTCAGCACAAAACTATATGTAAATATTTACAACCTGTCAATCATAATAAATCCTTCTTTTGTATTCCTGAGGCCCCGATCACGTAGTTAATGACTTAATAATGCCTTTTCCTTGACTAACCACATTTTGTCAGCAGTATTCAAACAAATTATTTAAAGTCTGTATACTATTGGCGCGGAGTAATAAATCATAATTGCTTGAAATAATTCTTTATTTTCTTGTGAAAGCAGTACTTCTACAGTTAAGTAAAAACCAATAAATTCTAACAAAAATACGATCATTGTGCCGCTCTTGCAGCATATCGACCCATCTAGGGTCTGAGAACAATAGTTTAATCTGTGTAAACACGTTGCCATCAGCCCAGGTACTGACGAAACGAGAATCATAGCCGTAGATGTGGGTATTATACCAAGATACAAAAATAATGGTATATAATACGTAAGAAGTAAATTTGTAATGTGATCTACTATACAAATAAAATAAATAACATATAACCACATAATAATTCATATCAAGGTAGATTTTACTATTATAATATATTTACCTACTAAAAATATGATTTTCCAAACGTATCAGTACCTACGCCACTGCAATACGGGAGATTCGATCATTCTGACAGGTTTATTACTCCGCGCCAATAGTATACTGAGTATAGTTTAAATTTGTTTTTACCTTTTTTAAAAACCATTTCTCGCTGAGAGTCCATTTTTTTAATTATAATAATAACAAAAAAAAATCCATGTATTTATAATAAAAAAGACAAAAAATATGTTTTATTACACATATAATTATTTACAGTCTTAACTTTTAAATTTTTACATATAAAGGGTGCCCATAATCTATCTCATAACATGGGTAACCTTTCTTAATATGCAAAATAGGTAATCGGTTAAATTAGGAAATTGGGCAGAATTACAAGCAAAATGTTAAACTTTTTCAAATTTGACATATGTCTTCAACTTTTGAAATTTTGTGAAAAAACTGAAAACAGTCGATTTTTTTAATGTTGTCCTGTTCACTACTACTTATTTAGAACTGAACTAAAAATGACATCTTATACATATTTTTAGTAGAATTTGATAAAATTACTTTCAAAATGTCATAATTGTCTTGATTTTCCGAGATATAACACAAACTTACATTTTTTAAATGGCAATCATAGTTGGCTGTGATCTTATTAAATAGCTTTTGTTTTTGCGATTTCATTGATATAAGGTTCGATATACTTTACTCTTACATTTTTTTTTGTAAATGCTAAAAAGTAGTTTATTGATACAATTAAGCTGCAAAAATAATACACAGGCAGGCTATGGAAACAAATGCTTCAAACAAAAACCTGTTGAAACAAAAGCCTGTGTCGTCAACTAAAAATAATTTGATTTACATAGAGTAAGTTGTATTATTCACGGTGATTTATTTTAAAAACATAAAATTCTCAAAATAAACATGTATTCAAATGAAGAAGAAACGACATGCTTTTTGTTATTATGCTAGCTAACAGAAATAGTAATGAAGCCAGTGAAATGTATTTTCAAAGATATATGGAAAGAAGACAACCAGATAAAAGACTTTTTCCAAACTGGAAAATAATTTAAAACTATACGGATCATTTAGAAAGCAAAAGCTAAGCAAAAAGTTTAATCAAGAAGACGAAGAAAGAGTTTTGGCTATATGTAAATTATAAACCAAAAACATCTACCCGTGAAATTGCAAGTGAGTGGCGGTACTTCTACAGAAAAAGCTCGTTTAATTTTAAAACAAAATCGATTCAAGGCCGTATAAATTTCATATCGGCAACACCTTGTATCCAGCCACCGACTCAGAGAGAAGATTAAATTAGCTCGATGGTTTTAAGAGAAACTGACAACGATCACCTTTTCTCGCGCAGAATTTTATTTACTGACGAGGCAAAATTTACCAATAACGGTGTATTTAATAGACACAATAATAACTATTGGTCTGAGAACAACCACTCATGTTACTGTTGAGAGACGAGATCAACATATTTTTTCAATAAATGTGTGGTGTGGCATCCTCGGTAGCAAGAATAATTGGTCCGTTCTTTTACAATTACCATTTAAATGGAAGGCGATATTTAGAATTTCTTCAAAATGACTTGGAAGACATGTTAGATGAACTGCCATTAAATGTGGTACAAATCACTTACCCATTTCAACACATGATGGTGCTCCTGCTCATAATTTTAGAGCTGTTTCTGAATATCTTTCCGAACGTTTTCCGAGCTGGATTGGTAATTCAGGTCCTATTAATTGGCCGGCAAGAACACCTGATATCACACCTCTCGATTTTTCTTGTGGGGAACCGTTAAAGAAAAGTAAGGTACAAAGAAAAACCCAATAATGTAGAAGAATTAAAGAGATAGAATTAGGTTGATTATTAGAAGAATTCGTCCTCGCAGTTTGGAAAAAGTGCATAGAGAGATGGTTAGAAGATGTCAAATGTGCATATTGGTTAACGGGGCCATTTCGAACATTTAAATGAACTTTTTATGTCTTTTGTACATTATTGAAATAGAACATAATTACAAACCATTAATAGTAACTACTTGTGGTATTATATTGTCAATATAAATTTTTGTTTCAAGTTTAACTAACTTGTAAATCATTTTGTTCCTTAATGGTATCAACAACACAATTTTGGGCAAACAATAGAAATACAAGAGTAAAGTATATCGAACCTTATATCAATGAAATCCCACTTAAAAACAAAAGCTATTCAATAAGATCACAGCCAACTATGATTGTCATTTAAAAAATGTAAGTTTGTGTTATATCTCGAAAATCAAGAGGTTATGACATTTTGAGTAATTTTATCGAATTCTACGTAAAAATATGTAAGATGTCATTTTTAGTTCAGTTCTAAAGTAAGTAGTAGTGGAACAGGACAACATTAAAAAATCGACTGTTTTCAGTTTTTCACAAAATTTCAAAAGTTGAAGACATATGTCAAATTTGAAAAAGTTTAACATTTTGCTTGTAATTCTGCCCAACTTTCCTAATTTAACCTGTTACCTATTTTGCATATTAAGAAAGTTACCCATGTTATGAGATAGATTATGGGCACCCTGTATATAGGGCAAACAAATATTTTGTTGTTATTCATTGTGGTCACTGCTATCAACATCACTAACAGTATCAGTATCACTATCATTGCTAACATTTATAATAATCGGTTCGACATCGTCCAGCAAATTGTCCACATTCCACATTTCGGCTTCTGTCGTTATTACGTGTTTAATATAATTTTTCCATTTTTGTGCAAACTTGTTATTTATTTATTGGGGTACGAAAATTTGTAATTTATTGTAAGTAGATATCTTTCAACGCGGGCATCGACCATCGGCTGAGAAACTTGTTAGGAACCTCCGATTTCGTCCAAATACATAAACTTAGAACATCGCTTGTCGCCGAGAATCGGCAACGTCGGCAAGAAATCTCTTATAAGGATTGCATAGCCCTATCCTAGCCACGCTGACTCTGGATGTATGGAAAACAGTTATATAGTATAATTTTACGGGATTCGTTCGTGGATGCTTAATTGACGCAGTAAGTAAATATGACTAAAAATTATAGCGTTCTCCGGGCGACGTTTCGCTTCTTGCTAGTGGGAATCTTCTTCTGGCCAACTATTTATTTTGAGAAAACATAAATACAAATTACAATCATGAGCTTATGTTAAATTAAGTGTAAAAATGTATATAAATGAAAACCTTTAAAATATATAAATTATAATTATAATTATGTGAATATTATAAATAAAGTTATTAATTGTGCAAAAACTTACCGTTAATAATTAAAAAAAAAGAATGTTATTAATTATGTTATTATGGGGATGACATAATTTAATACTTTTGTATTTTGTAGCTTTTATGATGTTAATTTTTTGTTGTAAAGAATGTTTGGTCTGGGAAACCAGAATAAATAGGGTTTTCCGACGGCGAAAGACAACGCTCTAAACTATACCAATTAAACCGGCAAATGTAGTTAACAATTACAAGAGTCCTTCAGATTTTCACGACAAGGAATACAACAGAGAATTATTTTGTGTTCAATTCAATAACAAAAAAATTACGTTCTTATAACCGACCTTGTATCGATGAGAACTTCGACACCTGCCTGTCAATCTTCAATGTCTTCTATTCGTTGGGTGCACCAAATAATTTTGTTGTACCGGTTGAGTAATTAATTGTTGTAACACTTATTACTTATTATTGTCGAAGAAATAAAATATTTTTTATTTAACCGTTGACGGTTTTCGTTGCATTTCAAACGCAATACGTGTTACTTCTTTTATTCTCGAAGTACGTTGGGACTTGATTACCCTTCTTTCGCCTTCCTCACTTCAAATGTTAGGTTTTTTTAAATATTTTTTTCACTTCTATTTCCACATGAAGATTGTCTTATTACTCTTGCAGCACTCAAACTGTTTCGTTATGTTTTTCACACATACTTATTTTATCACGGAAACTAATTTTGATACACTTTTACCAGCGTTCATAATATTATCGTTACACAAAACTTACTTATTATTTTTGTTTCTTTAATTAAACAGAAATTAATCTTTTATGTACAAATCAAATTCTTCGAATACTATTAATTAATTACTTTTTAGAAAACTCTTAACTACAATAAGAATTTAATTTTTTTTCTTATTTAAATGTAAACTCCCGATCCAAATTTTTATTCTTTCATTTCTTGTTTAAACATAATTTTGTTTATTTATTAAAAAAATAACTTTTCCCCTGCAATACAGAGTCCAACAAATAAAATTATCGAATTTGAAGTGTTTTTAAATCACGTAAAACCGAATATCGTAGCGGTAACTGAACATTGGTTCAAAAACAGTAATATTAATTTACTAAAATTTGAAAACTATTATGTGGGTGAGTACTTTTACTAGAAGCAGTTTAAAGCACGTAGGAGTTGTTATATTATCTGCCAATAATGTCGAAACAGAGCCCTTGTCCTGCTTTAAAAAACTATCACGTCAACTGGTTTTTTGAATGTGTAGCATTAAGTGATCCTAAACATAAACTTATAATTTTAAATGTATACAGAAGCCTATTCTCTAAACTATGTGAATTTCTCGAAAAATTTAATATCATGCTTGAATTGATATCAACTCATCAATTTAGTAAACATAAAATACACAACTTGAATTTTCTTAAACGTTCAAAAGAATTAAATTCATTCACAGACTATTAAACTCATTTAACGTTAAAATTACTATCGATCATCCTACACGGAGTAAGAATTGTCTAGATAACATTTTGGTCAATGGCAATACAAATTACATTGATGTAAATGTAATAAATAATGCCCTGTCAAATAATATGGCAAAAAAAGATTATTCGTTTTTGTAATCTAAACTGTTTAGAAAATACCAACGTTTTAATCATTTGGTTCTACTATGTTGGCAAGTTAGATATACAATGAATTAATAGGTATAATACGTCACAATTTTCATATTCCCTTTCCTATAATTAAGAAAACTATAAATACTAAATATAAACCAAACAATTGATTACTCCTAAAATCAGAATTTCATCAGCAAAATTGAAGGAAAAAGAAAGTCAATATGCAAAAATAAGGTACACTTTGTGAAGAAAGAACATAAAATAATATTAAGGAAACCAAAATCCCCCATAATGCTGTACTAATATCTAATTACAAGTCTAAAACAGCATGGCAAAATCTAAAAGGCATAAAAAAATAATGGGTCAAATTATCAGAAGTATACCTGTATATCGTTAAAACATAACTGCACAAAAGCCAATGAACCTATTGAGGTAGCAAATTTTTTTAACAACTACTTCAATTACATTGCAGATTATTACGGTTCAAATTTCTCGAACTCGAACGTATCGTCGCCAGCCTTCTTAATAACCTTTGTCGTGAGTTGCACGTTATGACGAAAGTCGAATTTGCCGCGCACCCTACGCATTTTCCCTTTGGTTGATCCTTTAATTCACTAACTTTATCGCGATGATGACCGGACATTTTGCTATTTCCTTCTTGTACATGGGTGATTGGCGTGCATTTGAATCTAAAATTTTACATAAATTATTGATGTGTGTTTTAATAATAAGTCGAATTGTTGTTTCAATTTAAGTCCGACCGCATTCACCGTAAGTACACTTTGTTTTCGTTTCTTTCGTGGTTATATTATTTCTAATTACGACGTAATTAGCACGTGCCTTGACCTCATACTCTACTCGTGTACTACAATCTGGATAATTCCTAGGAGTGCTGGAACGGCTAGTTAAGAATCCTTCGCTATAAAACGTGACGACTACCACGGTTTCGCCTACATTAAAGCTGCCAACGGCCGATGAACTCAACCGGCTAAGGGTCGTTCACGCTGCGTGCCTGCTGCTTCGAGGGAGCATATCTGCCTTTTGTGCTTCGTCGTCTAGTTCTCTTAAGGGAAATCCTGTGGCTACCGATCTTCAAAAGCTGTCAACTACTGTCGTTAGCAAGAACCTTCCTTATCGGAACTACATGCCTCAGAACACAGCTAAGTTTATTGTTTAAGAAATGCTCTTTTGTTGATTTTAAACGCGCTTTTGATTCTATTAATCATAACTCGCTATGGCAAAAACTCTTTCTGTTTGGAATTAGCGCAAAACTCATTAGAATTTAAAAAAAAATTTACGACAGAGCGATTATGCAGGTTAAGGTAAACGGAGAACTATCCGATAAAATTAATATTACTGAAGGAGTACTGCAAGGCGAGTCATTGAGTCCTTTATTATTTAACATTTTTCTCTCAGACATTGAACAATTCTTTCGTGACAACGGTATAGTTGGAATAAATTTGGACAATGTTGTCGACATTCTAATGCTTTTATATGCTGATGATTTGGTGTTATTTGCAGATTCAGAAATTAAGCTCCAAAAGATTCTGAAACTACTCGAAACGTATGCCATTATAAACAACTTAAAAATTAATGTAAACAAAACCAAAATTATCTGCTTCAGAAAAGGTGGTAATTATAAGGAATTCCAAAATATATTTTTCTTCAACAACATAAACGTCGAAGTCGTCAACAAATATACATATTTAGGGGTGTTATTTTCTTCTACGGGTATATATCATGGATGACTGAAGTTACTACTAACAAAGCGAAAATGGCGATTGGTAGTGTTTCGAATTTACTGGCAAAGTCTAAAACAAACTCTTGGGAATCAAGAATGCTGTTTGAATCCATAATTATTAATTGATTATTGTTTGCATCACCGGTCTGGGGTCTTCGTTATGGTTATGATTTAGAAAGAGTACAAGTACAATTTTTTAAAAAACTTCTTTCACTACCAATGAATACACCAGATTACATAATAAGATTAGAAACCGGTTGTGTCAAAATTATTTACAAAATATCGTGGTTGCAAAAGTTACTATCTATGGGTAATAATAGGTACCCTAAATTATGCTATCTAAGACTAAACTCATTAGAGATTGTAGACATGAGGTATAATTGATTTCTCAAGTTGAAAAGATGTTTGAATATATCAACATTGACTTTCGGAAATTATCTTGCGTATGTTTCTTAAACTCTAATAAGAAACGGTTCCTAAACGATTTCGAAAATAAATTAGTTGAGGACGATTTGATCGAATTATCAAAATCGAAATATTCTAATTTCTATAATCATTTTACAATAATTCCGAGGCGATCTAATCAGAGAATGCCGCAGCATTATCTTTGTTTAGACAGCAAATATATGTCACGAGAATATTATGTCAGTTACGATTATCCGAAAATATTACACAAAATTCACGTATAACGGTCATCTTTATCAAATCGACCCTCAGCAAGTGTGTAATTTGTAATTTGAATGTTCCTGAAACCGTTTATCATATCCTAATTCAATGTCCTTTATATTTCTATCTAAAACCAAGTATTTTCAAAAAAATAGCAAGTCCTAACGATCTTTGTGTACTATTAAATAAGATTTCAAATTTAAATGCCAAAATAATTGCCGACTACATAGTTAGTGTTCTTAAACTTCGAGCATTTCTACTAAATGAATAGTTAGAGAAGGTGTATAGTTTTAGTTGTAATTTGGTTCAAATTGTTTATATTTTAGTGTAATTTTTTTCTTTTTTGTTATAGGTACTTAAATTTAGTTACTAACACTTTCTTAAAATATTGGTATTTATCTAAAATGTTTGTTTTTTTTACTAAACTCACTTCTTGTAATAAGAATTTTTCTGTAAAAAATTTTGAGATACAATAAAATTTTGATTGATTGGTTGATTGATTGATTGTTTAAGAAACGTATTCACTATTTATGCGTATGAAGCTCACGAACATGTGACATTAAACGGTTTGAATCCCTAGTGTATAAGTAAATTTTTATTCGGGGTAGATTCCACCACCGACGCTCGGTTTTGTTGTTAGCTAGCTCCATAAGAGCTTGGGCGCATTAGATAAAGTGGGGGTAGCTAAAACAAAAGGCCTTTTAAGTTGGCGGGAGCTACTTACCTTGCTAATCCGAGTTTAAGTTTAGTTTTAAGTCTCCGTGTGTTTTTAAGTTTCCTTGTTAACTAATCCTCAATTGGAACGCTAACTTTAGTTTGGGGTGTAACAAACCAAATCTTAACTGAATTGTGACATATTGATTGCGAGCTTTACTTAATTTGTTGTTGCTAACGCCCGTAAGTCTTATGCGACAGAATCTCTTACTTCTCACATACTCTCCTAGTATGTTAAGTTGTATTGGCTATATTGAATTGTCTATTTGTCTCTCTGATTTGTGTTCGTTTTAGCGTATTAGACCTTAAGTAAAACCTAGTGAATTCCTCTTGGTCGGTTTTATTTCTTTCTATTACCCAGCAGGTGGCGCCTCGTTAGGCAGCAGTCTATTTCTTTTCAGTTCCTCAAGGACTTCCCCAACTCACCGACTAAGCCGGACACTGCTGCGCTAACTATTATAAATCCGGGATCTTCCATGAATTTAGTGCGCTATTTCGAGCCAAATAGTATTGTTCTTCTCTCTAAGTTGTATCGCTAGAGCCGTCACTTTCTTTTATTATTATTTGTGAACTACAACCGTTACAAGATAACATAAAAACGGATACTTTAAAACATGGTCAAATTAATTCACATTCTTTTTTTTGTTGATCCTGTCACTGAGAATGAAGTTCGGAGTGTAGCAAAAAATATTAAAACATCAAGTTCATGTGGACCAGATGTAGTAAAATAATAAAGCAATGCATTAATCAAATACTTAATACTCCCTTAATACCCCTTACACATATCATAAATTGCTCGTTTATACACGGAATATATCCCAAAGCTCTTAAAACTGCAAACATCATTCCAATTTACAAAGGTAATAGCACTGAAATAACAAATTATCGGCCCGTTCAATTTTAAATACTTTTTTAAAAATATTTGAAAAATTAATGGCAATTAAACTTGATAATTTTTTTACCAAATTTAAGTTATACAATGATCTACAATTCGGTTTTACAAAAAATAGCTCCACAATTTCAGCGTATTAGATAACATCTACAAATATCTGGATGATGATAATGAATGCTTGCTTTTATGTATAGATCTATGCAAAGCATTTGATTTGGTCTCATATGAACTCTTATGGTCTATATTAGAACATTGCGGTGTTCGAGGCACACCGCTTAATTGGTTCAGGAATTATTTAGAGAACCGTGAACACTTTATCAGTGTTGTTGGTTGTCACTCTAATAGGTTAAAACTTAGGACCGGAGTACCTCAGGGTTCTGTTCTGGGACCTTAGGTGTGTCAATGTTTGTAGACGACACCTCACTCATTTGCTTGGCGACAGATTTAAAACAAGTAGTAAACAAAACCAATTAAATATTACAAACATCAATAGAACTATTCTCCGAAAGGGTTTAATTATAAATCAAGAAAAAAGTGTCTTCATGCATTATAGTCTTAGCAAACACCCGCATAACCAAAGCTTATTAATAAGAGCACAACCTCATCACTTGCAGGCAAGCAAATTCAATAAATTACAAACTTAAATTTAATGAACAAATTGACAATGTTATTAAAAAACTTAGTCTAGAATGCTATGCCTTAAAAGATTAAGATCAATATTAGATAAAGTAGTAAAATGTATTACTCTTCCAACTTTCAGTCTGTTTTAAATTATGTTTTCGATATATGATTTTTAGATTTGGTGTCAGTGTCAGTGTTCTACAAAATCATTTTATTTGACAACTTTCAAAAAAAACCCAGCCGTTTTTTAAGTTTTTGGTGTCATCTTGGAGCTTGCACTGCGAGGATTATTATTTGGATATTTTCACGGACGCCACGACCCGCCCTGACCCTGTTTTGGTCCCTTGAAGTCAACGCTCCGGGCAGGATTCGACGTTTTTTTGGTGCCTTTCTTTCGGACTTTTGAAGTGGGAAATTCTGACTGTTTCCTTGACACTATGCCTCTATCTACTCAAGGAGATCAATCCCAGTGTCCTCACTGTCACCAATTCTACACCAAGAAGGGATTAAATACGCACATAGCCCGCATGCACAAAAACATTGTTCAGAATACGGATTTAAATTCGACCCAAGAGCAAGATTTAGAAGAAATCCTCATAAAGTATAAAACATCCGTCAGAGTGTTAAGCCGAATCCCCAAAGCAGCTAGGATCTCAGCCTCTGCCAAGCTTACCAATGTAATAGATAACTGTGTTTCACTCAATGATGTCGACTCATGGAAAAGCTTACTTCTATTTCCCTACGCCTCTCTTCAAAAACCCGACAAAAACTCTGGCCTAAGTCTGTCGGCAGCAGTCAAACGGAATATTATCAACGCATCTCCTCCATTAATCAAGCCAAACCACCGACCGAAATTTAACCTTAACAAGAAAGTCCAAGCTAAGGTGGATGAAGGGGACATCAGAGGAGCTATCACCCTTCTGTCATCAAATGATTCGTTTGCCCCTTCAACGAAGACACCTGGAGTCCCTAAAGAAGAAACATCCAAGCCCTTCCCGAGATTTAGCCATGCCCACCATGGACAACTCAATGGAATCTTTAGTTACGACCAGTGATTTAGTCTTTGAAGCCATTAAAAGCTTTAACAATGGTTCTGCTGGAGGTCTGGACAGTCTTCGACCTCAACACCTCAAGGACCTTACTGCCACAGGCCTTGGAAACACGGGAGCCAAATTAGTCAGTTCTGTTAACAAAGCTAGTCAATCTTTTGCTATCCGGGGAGGTCAATTCAGTCAATTCCTAAGTTAACCTACCTAATCCGCAATACACCCTTACACAATCATCTCGCAATCCTGAAAGAATTTGACAATTTTTTTAAAGAAGCTCTGACTAAAATTACGAATCTGAATTTCGATGCTGCTCACCATGACCTGTCTAGTTTACCAGTGAACTTTGGAGGACTAGGCATTCGTAAACTCGAAGATCTCTACCTGCCCGCCTTTTTATCTTCAATCTCATCCGTCGAGGAACTAATGGTCTCTATTCTCTCCCCCTCCGAGACTACTGTTTTTCATGGATACCTTGAAGCAAAAGATGCTTGGACCCAGTTAGAACTTCCTCAACCCGCTGACCCCTTAAACAAAAAAATTGGGACTTACTTAATATCCACCGTCTAATTTCCCTCCTCGAACCTGAATCTACTCAAGAAAAGGCAAGATTTTATGCAGTTATGACCCCAGAAGCTGGAGCCTGGTTACACGCCATCCCTATCAGCACAATTGGAACTTTACTGAGTGATATTGTCTTTTCAAATCTCGGTTGCCCTTCGTATGGGAATCAGTTGTTGCCAACCCCACCTATGTAAATGTGGTGATAAAGTCAGTGAATTTGGAATGCACGGTCTCTCATGCCGTTTTAGTGCAGGTCGACATTCTCGCCACCAAGAAATCAACTCTATCGTAGCCAAAGCTTTAAGCTCAGCCCACATACCCTTTCTCCTGGAGCCGGTAGGTCTTAGTCCTGAAGATGGTAAGAGAGCGGATGGTGTGACCTTAATTCCATGGTCCAATGGAAAATGCTTAGCACGGGATTCCACTTGCCCAGATACCCTTGCGCCCTCCAATATCCAGACCTCAGCCAAATCAGTGGGAGCCACAGCAAATGCTGCCGCAGCGATCAGGATAAGGAAATACTCAGATATTGTGGAGAGGACTACTTTTCTTGCCCTTTGCTGTGGAGACTTTAGGTTCATTTGGAGATGCGGCCATTCAGTTTACTAATGATCTTGGTAGACGCTAAAGGATGCGACTGGGGAACCTAAATCTAAATCCTACCTAATCCAACGCATAAGTCTAGCTATCCAGAGGGGGAACGTAGCTAGTGTACTTGGAACTCTCCCTTACACCTCGTCCTTGGACGAGATATTTCTACTTTAACATTTCATCATTTAAAAGTGTATTTTAAAAATTTTTTCTGTACCTAACCCAAGTGTAGTAGTGTTAAAAATAAATTAATATATTAAAAAAATTATGGTATAATTTTTCTGGGAACTGCTTAATAGAGTGATGTTACTACAGAAAATGGCAATACGATCAATGTTTGGTTTAAGTCTCAATGAAAGCTGTAGGGATACCATGAGAACTTCTGAATACTTACCGTCATCAGTTTGTTTATATACCAACTCGTAATATATGCCAAAGATAATATACACAAATTTCGATATTTAAATATTAGTCATTATACCGCATACGTAATAATCTTCTATTGGAAATGCCGACTCATCGATTAACTTTATATGAAAAATGCCCCAAATACTTATGCATTAAAGCTTTCAATAAAATTCCCGAGTCATTGAAACAACTAGACAATAATACCTTTAAAATCAAGTTGAAAAACCTGTTAATCAACAAATGATATTATAGTTTTCAGGAATTTACAGATGACACAATATTATAATGTCTATTTTCTAACTTAAATATACAGGGTGTTTAATAAATACGTTCGGATATTTATTTAGCCCACTTATAGATCTCATCAGTACAAACAAAAAAGTCTAAACTCCAAAAATCAACCGTTTCCCGAGATACAGGCAGTTTTTGAAATTAAAATTACTAAGCCCAGTTGGAGTGATTTAGTCGTATTTATCACGTCAGCTATGGAAATAACAAAACAAAATTTGTTCGTTTCTGTCAGTCTAGTTGCCGCATTTGTTGTAATCATTGTGTGGCTGTCATTGTTAGTGTTATTGTTGCTATTGAAGTCGTTGTTGCTGTTGGTCATTGTTGAAATTTTGAAATATGCCGGAATATACCAACGCAGAAATGGCAGACATGCATTTCATGTATGGCAAGGCCGATGGAAATGCTTATGAGGCACGTAGCCTTTATGCCGAAGTATTCCCAAACCGGGTACTTCCGTGTGCCAAACTTTTACAAATTTACATCAACGTTTATCCGAAGTTGAATCGTTTAAACCAAGGAACGGTGATGGTGGTCGGCCTAGATCTGTTTCTACCCGAAGCAGATCTTAACATTTTAAGAAGAATTTGAAGAAAATCCGGTACTAGTACTAGAAGACTCTCTACTGAAACAAATATTAATTCTTCCCTAATTTGGAGAATGTTACGCAACAGTAATTGCACCCATACCATATTCAAAGAGTACTCTTACTGTGCCTGATTATGCCGCACGACTGGTGTTTTGTCGTAGGATGCTGATAAAAGTTGCGGAGAACCCAAATTTTGTTACGGAAATTTTATTTACTGACGAAGCTGGTTTCACGAGAAATGGCATTTTTAATTTCCATAATAGCCATGTTTGGGCCGACGAAAACCCGCACGCCATTGTTGAATCGAATCATCAACACCGATTTTCGATCAACGTTTGGCTAATATTATAAAAAATGTCCAAAGTCAGATCAAGTTATATATTAACAACACAGAAATTCCAATTCAAAATGAAGTGTAAGAACTTGGGTCTGATTATGGACAACCTCGTTTAGATTTTGATCTCAAATTAACAAGTATGTTCAACGAGTATATATGAATCTGAAACTATTCTATCCTCATCGTCACAGCTTAAGTTAAAACATTAAATCTCTTCTCTCAAACTCTCTTATTTTGTTTCACTTTAATTATTGTACACCGGTTTATTACTGTTGTCTAACTAAAGACACCATCAACACAATCCAACGAGTACCAAATTCATGTTTACGTTTTATCTTTGGGATCCGTAAATTTGAGCACATTTCTCATAAACTTCTTAAAGTTGAGGTATGCAGTATCGTAGGCAATTTAACTCCTTTATGTTTTTTTCATAAAATAGTCTCAACAAAACAACCTCCTTACTTATACAACAAAATATCATTTATATCAGATGTACACTCATGAAATTTAAAACTTGGACACCACAATTTCTGTAAACAAAAGTTTGCACATTGTGAAGCGGGCTTAAGGGTATCATTTACAATTCCAACAGCAGGTAGTCTCAGCAGGGGTTATCTTATAGAAGGACTGTAGAATGAATCATTACACTAAGCACGTTTTAGAAAATAGGTAATTTACGTTGCTTACTTAATTTTTTTCTTTAAAGAATATATTTGAAGGTATCGCTAATTAAACACCATAGCTCGATTAATTATCGAATCAAAATTTTGTTTAGGAAATGTTTACAAAATAAAATTAGAAATAATTTTGATTTAAAAACGTCTACAAGCAATAACTTTTAAATTAAATCAAAAAACTAAACATGGTTATTTGGGTTGACTGATTATTACTTATTTTTAAATAAATCTAACCTACTAATTATTGTAAGTTATTAAAAAAAATCATTAAACTCTCTATTCATAATATTTAGTCCTTACAAAATGTATATTTTATGACGTTTCATTTTTTCTGTAGTTAATATAAAAGTGAAAATAAAAACTAAGGCAATTCTTATTGTCAACGTATATATTTAGTTTTTTGACAAGAATTTATTACATAATTATAATTAAGATACCAAGTTATAGTTTAAAATTAAATGAAAACTTTTTTTAAATAAAGGTATTACTATATAAATAAATATAAGAAATCAATAATGGGTGTGACCTCCATTATTATTGATACATTCTTGGAGGCGTCTGCTCATTGACGCTATCAAGGTATCAATATAATTAATATTAATCGTTTCCCATGCGGTATCAATGGCTGCAATTAGTGCATTACGGTTTACTGGTATAAAATTTGGCCCTTGTTGTCTTCGGATAACAGCAAGTATTCGAGCCCAAACATTTTCGATAATGTTAAAATCTGGGCTTTTTGCTGGCCAGGGTAACAGCTCCAAGTTATTTGCTTGTATCCAGTTGCGCACAACCTGCGAAGTATAGGGTCATCATATCCCGATAGTTAATTATCGAATGTTCCAAGAAAATATGTGTAAATAGTAAATGGAATCTACTAACGTAACGTTAAGTCGTTAATTATAGTTACATAACTCTCCTTTCATAAGATATAGTTCATATTAATATGCTTATTGTAAAGCTTCGTACACACCTGAACAACAAACCGAGGAACAAACAGAACAACGAACCGAACGGCAATCGGAACATTAATTTGGACGGTGCTACGTACGAATTTTAGAACAGATTCGCAAGTCCTGATTGTTCCACGAACGGTTTGCGGCGTTCCCGCAACTTGTCGGTTTTTTCTCCGACATCAAAGAAAATGCGCGCGAATGCGTTTGCAGGTTTGGACGAATCTAAACAAAACGGCGAACAAACTTATGCGGGAGAATTAAATTATTTATTTTTGTCCTCCCTTTTGTGGGTTTGTTGTGTTTTAGGTAATATTATGGAGTTGACAGAAGAAAAATGTTTTAAATTAATCAGTGTTTAAGAATGCAAGAAAAAAATGATGTCCCTATTAGCATCATTTGGGCGGGAAATTTCCAAAATAAAAAAAGCGAAGTAAATTATAATTTTTACTCTTCTTTGTGCGTAAAAATTTGGTTGGCACTATCTTCTTGTTTTCCGCAATTTTCTCTTCTCAATAATAAATATATATGAACTGAAAACTACTGAAAATAATTATGGGAACAGCACAAACGTTCCGTTTGTTGTTCGGATTGTGGAAATCATAAAAGATCGTTTGTCGTTCTGTTTGACTTTCGGTTCGTTGTTATGTTTGTTGCTCGGTTTGTTGTTCAGGTGTGTACGAAGCTTTACAACTTAAGCAACAATTTTTGGCGAATAAAGATTAGTTTGTGATGTAATATTAGAAACACAAATTTATATCATATCAAATTTATGACAACTTAAAAACCAAGAACGTGTATGTTATTGCTAAGAAATTATTAAGGAAAAAGCGCAATTGCAGTGTAAATATTTATAATTAGATATTTTCGAAAGTTTATAAGTCCTCTATTGTAATCTTAATACTTAAAAGAAAATCCTGTCCATTAGCATTATAAGGAAATGGATTTTACTTTATGAATAAGTTTCAATAACAATAGAATATCCTTGCTTGTTTAATTTACTTCCTTTGAGTCATATTGCTCTAAGGGTTGTTACATTGGTCATTAGAAGTATGTAATAAATAAACAATTACCTACTGTTTGAGAAGGGGTAGTGTGAACCAATAAATAAAGTAAAAATGTAAATTCCATTTTAGTTTAAAATTTCAAGTGTTGTGAAAATGCCACCTCATCTCGGTGCTGATTTGAAAGCGCGGATTGTTTCGGAATTAGCGGCGGGCCGTAGCGTGCGTGAAATTTCACGTATGTTAGATATACCAAAAAGCACCGTAGGGCATTACCGAGTAAAATGGAATCTTGAACACACTTTGGAAAGAGCCATCGGAAGTGGTAGACCTAAAGTATCTACACGTGCTCAAGATCTCGAGTTGTTTCATTACGTAACAGAACAACCATTTGCTACATACTCAGGGCTATAGCAGATACACATTTTCCCGGATGCCGTATAACTGCACAAAAAGATTAAAGGAGATGGGAATAAAGAAGTATAATGCTGCTGCGAAAGAAGTTCTCAGTGACGAAAATATGAGACGTCGTCTGGAATTTGCAAGGCGATATGTGAACGAACCTTTGGAATTTTGGAATCGAGTGATTTTTAGCGACGAAAAAACGTTCAATAGCCGCAACGATGGACCACTAAAAGTTTTTAGAATGGAAGGAACTCGTTACGAAAATAATCACATATGTCCTAAAAACAAAGTGGTTATTTTCTGTGAATGTGTGGGGTTGGGTTAGCGCGCGGGGTCCAGGGTTTGTTGGGCTATCGATGGACGTCTTGATTCTGCTGCGTATTTAGATATTTTGGAAACTATTATGAAACCTTCAGTCGAGTGTTTTATCCAGACGAAGATTATTTTTCCAACAGTAAGTATTCTTATTTCACTATACTTTCTCCAAAAATAGTTCGGGATCTGTTGAATTAACATTTTCATAATGTATTTTTGTTGTTAAAGGACAACGCCCTATTCATACTTCGCGGGTTGTGCGCAATTGGATACGAGAAAATAACTTGGAGCTGTTACCCTGGCCAGCAAAAGCCCAGATTTTAACATTATCGAAAATGTTTGGGCTCGAATACTTGCTGTTATCCGAAGACAACAAGGGCCAAATTTTATACCAGTAAACCGTAATGCACTAATTGCAGCCATTGATACCGCATGGGAAACGATTAATATTAATTATATTGATACCTTGATAGCGTCAATGAGCAGACGCCTCCAAGAATGTATCAATAATAATGGAGGTCACACCCATTATTGATTTCTTATATTTATTTATATAGTAATACCTTTATTTAAAAAAAAAGTTTTCATTTAATTTTAAACTATAACTTGGTATCTTAATTATAATTATGTAATAAATTCTTGTCAAAAACTAAATATATACGTTGACAATAAGAATTGCCTTAGTTTTTATTTTCACTTTTATATTAACTACAGAAAAAATGAAACGTCATAAAATATACATTTTGTAAGGACTAAATATTATGAATAGAGAGTTTAATGATTTTTTTAATAACTTACAATAATTAGTAGGTTAGATTTATTTAAAAATAAGTAATAATCAGTCAACCCAAATAACCATGTTTAGTTTTTGATTTAATTTAAAAGTTATTGCTTGTAGACGTTTTTTAAATCAAAATTATTTCTAATTTTATTTTGTAAACATTTCCTAAACAAAATTTTGATTCGATAATTAATCGAGCTATGGTGTTTAATTAGCGATACCTTCAAATATATTCTTTAAAGAAAAAATTAAGTAAGCAACGTAAATTACCTATTTTCTAAAACGTGCTTAGTGTAATGATTCATTCTACAGTCCTTCTATAAGATAACCCCTGCTGAGACTACCTGCTGTTAGAATTGTAAATGATACCCTTAAGCCCGCTTCACAATGTGCAAACTTTTGTTTACAGAAATTGTGGTGTCCAAGTTTTAAATTTCCTGAGTGTACATCAACCCTGACACCCAATATCATCTATACTTTGAGAATCCAGATTTATATGAACCGTTTTCCGCAATTATCCAAAAATACTTTAAAAACTCTTCGTTAAAATTTAAAAGATGTACTAAAAAATTTATTGACGTTATAAACAAAAACGATTTAAAAGAAATAATTCAAGCTAAACCAATCATTGGGGAATTGATGAAACCTATGAACGCATAAAAGATAAATACTTTTGGCCTCTTATGAAAAATTCAATTCAAACGTATATACACAATTGCGAAATATGTCAGCAAAATAAGTATGAACGACACCCTATCAACATTAAAATGAACGTAACCCTACTGCAATTAAACCATTTGAAATTATACACATGGATACGTTTACCTTAGAACAAAATAAATTTCTAACAATAATTGATAGTTTCTCGAAATATGCCCAGGCATACTACCCAAATTCTCTTTCCAGCAAACTTTTTTTTTTCATCATGGTGTACCAAAACAAATTATTTCTGATAACGGCACCGAATTTAAAAACTCAGTTATATAAGAACCTCTAGGATTACATAAAATTAAAACACACTTTTGCTGTCCAAATCACCCTCAAACTCAAGGCACTATCAGACGGTTTCATTCGACAATTTTAGAACACGTACGATTGCTTAACACAAAAGGATTTCTTAAAATACCAGTATTAACAAAAATAACCTATGCTATTCTTGGCTATAACTATTCCATTCATTCGACGACCAAACTAAGACCTATTGATAAAATTAACGGACACATAAGCAACAACGACCCCTTCGATTTAGATGTTGATGAAATTCTTATAAACCATTACATTAATAACCACAAAGAACGTTCTAAATTTCTTTATTCCAAAATTAATGAAGACCTTATTAAAGAGAAAGAGAAACGGACTAACAATATAAACAGGAATCGTGATAATCCCGATCTCTTTCAACCAAATCAATCTGCATTTGTAAAAATTACAAACGACAAAAACAGTCGAATAAATTTTACAAACCCACAACTTTGCAATCAGTAAATCCTCAAAATAAAACAGTTACTACCGAGACCCAAGAAAAGGTTTACATGAACAATCTCAAACGTCCACTAAGAAAAACCTTCAACTTTGATAATTAATTAAAAATTTATTTTCAGTTTAACCGGAATCTCTGGATTCGCCGAGAAAGTAAAAATAAAAAATTTGGAAAGTAATCCTGGCATCTTACCCATAAAATTAGGCTCGACAAAAATCAACAATTATTATTATAAATTAATACATTTTTACGATCTCAAACCCTTAATTTCGAAAATAAATTAACTAAAAACACACTCGGACAAATTATTTCAAAATTTTACATTTTATAAAACAGAAAATAGAAGATAAA
Organism: Abscondita cerata; assembly: GCA_030710515.1. Lineage (NCBI taxonomy): Eukaryota > Metazoa > Arthropoda > Insecta > Coleoptera > Lampyridae > Abscondita > Abscondita cerata. Next base: position 191,340 of record JALBCR010003074.1, on the reverse strand, counting down.
CTAACATTATACCACATCCTGAAACAGTCAAACGTGGTCTTATAAATGGTCTAGGTTTGATTTTCAAATCCATTTCTAGAAACTTAGACGCAAATGATGGTGAACGATACGAAAAACTAATAGCAAAACTTCAAAATAATCAAAAGACATTATCGGAAAATATAAAAAACCAAAATTCTTTATGAATTCAATTAATTGATAATTTTAACAAAACGGTAAACAAGTTAAAACTTAACGAAAAATTACTACAATCAAAATTGAACCGAATTGAATTAATTATTGATAGCCACGCGTACCGCGAAAACACAATGCTTATTAAAGACACAATTAATCAAATTATTGGATTGTTTAACATTATTTATTTGATACTTCAAGATGTAGAAAATTCAGTAATGTTTGCTAGACTGAAAACAATGCACCCTAGTATAATAAAAACGAATGATTTCTTCAAAGAATTAAAAAATATAGAAAAAACTTTAGGTCCTAATAAACTTCCAATCGAAGTAAAATTTGAAAATGTTTTACTTATTGAGAAACTTGTAAAAATAGATAGCTATTCAGTTAACAACAAAATTACATTCATTTTACATATTCCAATAACTTATCCATTTGAATTAGATTTATTCCACTTGTATTATGTACCAATCCCTAATAAAAGTCAGTTTAAGGTTATCATACCAAAAAAAATCTTAAATAAAATCTTAGCCATGAATGAATTGTACTTTGCATATATAAGCGATTGTTGCACGGAAATTTCACCACAAACACATTTCTGCGACGGCATGGAATTGCAAAGAAATCCAAAACGAAAATTCATGCAAAATCCAAATTATAAACCTAAAAAATACTTCTAATTGTCAACCAACAACGGTCCTTATACATCAACCAATCATCGAAAACATAAAAAGTTCAAACCATTGGGTAATCGTATTACCTACAGAAACTACCCTTAAACTTCGATGTCAACAACAAGAAGAAATACAACAATCCAGGGATACCTATTTCGTCAAAATACCTGTTGGCTGTCAACTTGAAACACCATTCAGAATAATCGAAAACAAAAACATTTAACGAGCTCAGGACAACCAATTTTATTTCCAAAATTACAAACATATCCAAAACAAAAGCAGAAGAAACCATCCATTAAATTAGACGGGTTACCTTTAGACGAATTGCAAGAAATCAAGAATAAAATAAACCAAAATCAACCGAACTTATCAAATTCAATAATAATAATATTTAGTAACCCAAATATCTGGACATTAACAATTTATAAATTTTCATTACTTTCATTGGCTACATCGTTTTAAGAAAATAAAACCAAAAGTTTGTTAAGAAAAAATCACCTGAGTCATCCAACTATAGAACTTTCAAACGTTTCAAATCCCACGCTGACACGATAAATTTGAATCTTCGACGGGAGGAAATTATCTCACGAGGAAATGTTAAAGTGCTGAGTGAAAATATGTAAAACTATATACAAGATATTGTACACCTCAAGTAGTTGGTTGTAATATTAATATCTTTATTCATTAACATCTAAGCATACTTCAATTATAACGTTTTTCTGAAATAAATAGTTATTTATGTAACAAGGACAAAAAGTGCACTTTTATGTACGAGACTGAATTTGCTGGCCGAGGCGTTAGCCGAGGCAAGCAAACAGGCAGGTTATTAAAAAGCACTTTTTCCGAGGTACATATTAATTTTCCGTTGACCTTAAATTAATTAATTTTCTATTGATTACCGTTTACTGAAAACAAAATGTTTAGTAATTTTAAACAAAAATTTTACGTTTGTTCTGATTTTACTGTACCTAATGTTCACTTCACCGTTCAGTATTGTAACATTTGTGTCAAAATTTATTAAAGGAAATAAAAGCTTTCCGCGTTCGAATATTGTACCGATAAAGCATTTGTTTACAACAATCACATAATTTTATAAGAGCACTTGATTATGATAGGTAATAGGTAAAACATGTACTTTTTATAATTTATTAAAATAATAAAAATTACATTTAGGTAGTGTTATTTTGAAGTATATTTAAAAATGTAGTTATAGTTGGAAGCCTACCCTCAAAATTAATGCATTTCTTTAATTGTTTATGATCAAAGATGTAATGAAGTTTCTCCTATTAAACACATTAAAGTCGATTCTTACTAATTGGACATATAATAGTTATAAGACTGAGTTTGTACCGTGGTCAGACTTATAATCATTTATATTCAATAAAAATATTGCCTGACCGTAAGAAAGTATGCAAACGTAGTTTTTGATTCACTCGAAAATGTTTCAAAAATGTAATAATCTTCTTTCAGCTTATTGAAAACTGTGAAATTCACCTTGTTTTGTGTACGAATAAATCTTGAACCCAGTAATGTTGATGGCTTATATGATTCTATTTTTGTTTTCCTGCGACAGAATCAATATTCAAATGATTTTTCACAAGTAATTACTGTTCTTGTGTTTTCCATTAGCATTATTACTTATTTACATCAATCAAATACAGTAATAGAAAGGTACCCATAATTAACTCACTTCTACTGTAAGTTTTTGTATTTTATGATCGTGAAAATTTTGTATCGGAACTCCGCTTCTGTATCAAAATGTTACCTAATAAAATTGTCTAAAGCAATCTCAAGTCGTATGAATTCTGTCTTACCTTATAAATGAATAACTTTAAAGAAGTTAAAGTGTTACATATTGAAAACAATGTATCGAGTATTGTGAGATTACAACCAGGCTCTTCTATATGCTTCGCACATTGTAGAAACTATAAACAATTTATTAATATCATTTCAAAGCACTTAAAATCATTTACTTGTAATTTGAACAACAAATTGTTTTTGTTCAAAGTTGTGTGGGATTGAGAAATTGAGGTTATAAATGGAAGTAAACAAACAATATTCTGCAGTATCTAAAATGTTTCAGTATGTACCTAAAGTACTGTAATATCCTATGTAGTCACTAAATTCATCCTTTCTTAAAAATGGGTTTTCATACTGGTTACTTCAACTTTATTTAATTTGACATAAAATAATAATTGACATTGACAGATGTTTGCGGACGAAAAGTGTTTGCGGCCGAAAAGTATTACAGTTAAAAAAGTGTTACTTTATGATTATTCAGGGAGTACGTAAAACTCAATTTTATAATGAGGTCGACGGAAAATAATATTACTTTTTAAATACGATTTGGGCTAGCAAAAGGTACTTAACGCGTTATTTTTGGTGTTTATTAACAGTGTAAAAATTTTTAAATCACTTAAAATGGACTGCCTAAATCTAAACTCGTTACTGTCAGTTTATACGTCAAATTAAAATGTTACTAAATTACAATTAATTAATTATTACAAATACTAGTTTCCATTTCACAATTGGTTTCGATACAAAAATTTTTACTTATCAAAAAACCAATTTGTTCTAAAACAGATGAACTACTATAGTTTCTTGTTAGTACAGTTTTTCCTACCGCTACTACACAGGTCGTTGTGCAAGATCAGTATATGTTCAAGCATATGTTACATTTGCCTTTTCTGTTGAAGTGGTGATACAAGTACGAAAACGTGTAAAACATCTTAAGAATAGTTAAGAACACCATTAAAGATAGAACATAATCAAACCTACAATTTCACAAGTTATATTAAAATTAAGTTGAACATATTGATAAATTAGGTAATATATTTAGTTCTTAACTATATCTAGTCACTGTTGTAATATTATATAAACATGTTACTTACTCATTTTACCAAATTTCTAGTATGTGCAAGAGATTAAATATATAATACAAAGTTACTGTATCCCACAGGACAGATTTTATTAATGAATTTTTTTATTTAAGTTTACAAAACTAATTAAGATTAAAAAAAACTGTAACCAAACTGAACATGATAATTTATTTAATCGTATGGTACATTTTAAATATGATAATGAAAATGTTAAAGCAGTATAAGTTGAAAATCAATTTTGCAGTTTAATAGTTAAAGGAAATTGGTACAACTAAGTAGGTACATTAGTATAAATTTATTCACAATTTTATAGCTCATATTTGCAAATGTAGTCAAGAAAATTCAATTTTGAACGTCATCAGTTACTATATCTATATTACTTCTTTTATCCATTCCTCCACATTCACATTTTATGTAAAGCTCACTTATGCTTCAATTATTTCGCGGTGTTAATATAATTTTACGCCGCATTTAGTTCTGACGCCTTCAAAATTAACACTTGCATTATAGTAAACCTAATAGAATATTTACTTAACTCAAGCACTTGTTTATATTGCTTTAAACAACTAATTTAGTTAGGTATTCTCATCAGGGTGGATAGGATTTGTTATACTTAACCTTAATAGAACGTGGACTATACCATAGTTTACTTTGTCTTGTTGGATGGATCATCAACTAAGCTGAAATTACAGGATGCATACGGGCATTAACGTTTCCCGCACATTAATTTTCCCTTTTGTTAAGCTTTTCGTAGCTTTAGGTTCCTGTTTTTAATGTATGTAAACCAGTTTTGTAAATACATTTTTTTTGTAAAGTTTATATGTTTCCTTGGGTTACTACATGTAAATGCATTAACACACTTCACTATATACTCTGTAGCTTATACCAAAATCGAGGAAAATAACATTAACACGTATTGTTGGAATTGCATGGAATAACAATTTATTGCAAGTATTCAGTGCTAACAATTTATTTAACTTAAAGCGCCGGGGTTAAGTTAAATGTCGAATAGTTCCCTTTTGGGGTTACAAAGGGTTACGTTTGAAAGAGGCGTTTAGGGGTTACTTTATTGATTTATGTAAGATGTATTTATATTTCGACGTGTGGTTTGAACAAAACAAAGTTGTTTTTAAAAACTTTGAAAACTTTTTTTTCGCAAAAGTGCTTTCGATGAACGATTTTAATATAAAAAAAATAATTAAATTTACGAGGAAAAAATAAAAGAGTGGTTTACTGTTATAACAACTTTTTTCATAATTTTGTAAAATTATTAATGGACAGGATGTTGGATAAATACAAGTTTTTTACTAACAACTTAAGTTGATTGAATTGATTTTTGAGAAGAATGTGCGACTTTAATAGTTTACATCGAAAATTGAAAATTTTATTAATACTATTTTAAATCTAATTTATGTGTTTAGAAAGTTTTAGGAAAATAAAATCAAAATTATCGCATTAGGTCATGGAATTTTCTTTAACATTTCCTAATTGTTAATTGTTCGATTTGTTTTTAAGTTTATTGTTCATTTCTTTTAACAAAGACAAGAACAGTCGTATTTTTTATGAGCAATTTCGGCAGACTGAAACTCAAGTGTAAATCACTTCCAGAAAACTGGAAGTGTCTGTTGTAAATAAGGAAGTGTTGGGCCTAAGAAGCGCATTTAAAAGTTTGTCAAAAATATTTGGCAGATTATGGCTAAAAGTTCGAGCACTACATTCGACATATTTCTCAATAAATAGCGCTTTCTATTGGAACCTCGCACACAGTTCTAAGTTATGATTAATTGAATAATCAATAACGTTTAATTGTCAACACTACAAATTTGTTCAATATTTTCCATTCCACTTCTTCCCTGTAATTTGTGCCACTAAGTTTGCAAAAATGAATTTGGGTATCAAAGTTCATAACTCTAGAATATACGTATAGATACTAGTTCTAGATTTCAATCGACATTTAGTGGATTTAGTGGAATTCATCCATCAACTGGAAGTTACTTTTGATCAAGATAGAAATATATATCATCCTATTTTGATACCGATAAGAACGCTTTTACCCCTGATGTTCAAGTTGAACCATCAGATGAAGTAATAAAAGATTTTGTTCAAAGCTGTTCTTTCACAGCAAGATACAAGATAACCACATTCAAAGAACAAACATTCATCTAAATGCTACGCTAAATTAGTCTTCACGGACTAACTACTCCGGATCTTCAAACACTCTTAAAATAATACCAAAAGGGGCTCAGTACGCAACGGCAGATAAATTGACTTCTTTGTTTAACAATTGCATTAATTTGAACTTTTGCATTGCCTGGAAAAATTACTTTCATTTTTTTTATATTATCTTCAATTTTAGTAATACTTCTTCTTCCAAAGTCAAGAACTCAACTTGACAATTAAGGAAAATATTTTATTAAAATTAAGATAAATTGTTGCAAAAACGCTTTCAAGAAGAGTTGACGCAAAGGTTAGCAATTTTGACATGAAAAGAGCTGTGACAATCTTAAGTTGTAAAGGTTAAGTTCAACGTTTTTTGAAACATCAAAATTGAAACATCCAACTTCATTTCAACCTTTATCATTCCCTGATCGTCCTGACAATAACCACTCAATCCTTCCTGTAAACGAATCACAAGTGTAAAAAAATTTGTTCGCACATGGTTTTGCCCCTAGTATTGGCGGTTTTTGAAAGACGTAATTTCATTCTCTGCTGGTGAAGCTGGTATTCAAGCACTCACTGCTATAACAGATTTTATCCTTGGCGGTAAAATGAACAGTAAAACCCAACCTATATTTGTCGGGGCATCTCTTTGTGCCTTATCTAAAATAACAGTGGACTTAAACCATTTGCAGTCGGTTGGGCATTCATAAGCTTCATTGTTCCTCAATAACAAATTTTTTGCATCTAGCTCCTTATCAAGTAGGAGTTGCCACTAAAAAGGTAGTGAAGCTGCTATTCATGCAGTTCGTTCTTACGTTAATCGCTCTGCAAGCAAGGACAAAATTGTGCTGAAAGTTGATTTTGCAAATGCTTTTAATTCTAGTGAAAGACACAGTATGCTTTCTCTAATCAAAAAAAACTTTCTATTCTTTATCCTTTTCTGAACCAGAGCTACAAGTCCTTTTCCTTTTCCTTTTTTTGGAGACAAAATTATTTTGTCGAAAGATGATCCGTGTGGACCTGCGGCATTTAGTATTACAATCCAACTTTTGGTCGAAAAATTGTTATCGAAGCTAAACATTTGGTATCAATATGATCCAACTCTTGTTCATATTTCCGAAATTATATTGTATTATCATCATTAGTTTAGCAGCAGAAATTGATTTTAAAGTGAATATCAACAAATGTAAACTTATTTTCTGCTCTAAACTTATCGATGAATATTATTCGTCAATTTGAAAACGTTTGTTTTAGCATTTGTCGATGATTTCTAAGTATTAAGGACTATAATTTTTGAGGAGGCTTATTCAAATTACTTTAAAACTAAGTAACAAAAATTAGATCGTTTTAATTCTTGTCTGGACCAAATTAATCCACATGTAGCTTGTTTATTCATATCAAAAATGACTTATTGTCTACGTACATGCGCTCTTTGGAAATTCCCATCATTATTAGAGGTTATGGATTCTTCCGTTTGCAAAAACCTTGAATCCTTTTTGAACATTTGTTTAAATAATAAACAACTCTTTTGATTTCTAAAGCTGGTCTAGGAATTTGCAGAATTTTTGGTATCTATCTTCCAGCTTTCCTTAGTTCGCTTTATGGCGCACAAGATCTTGTGACTTATTTAATCTCTTCTATGGGCATCAAAAATTATGTCGAAGCTTTTTGAGATTTAGACGCATGGTTATCTGTCAAAAACAAAATTCCTACCAACTCAGAAATTTTGAAATGTAATCAATGTTGGAAATATTATAAAAATAATATCTTTATTTTAGTGTTAACGTTGATGTAGCACGTTTTAGAGTACTCCAGCAGCAAGAGTCAGGTACATGGTTACACGCCATTCTATCTAAAAATATTGGGACATGCCTAAATATTCAAGATTTTCAACATTATGTTGGTTAAAGGCTAGCTGTTCAAGTTCTGAAAAATGTTGTTTGTAGTCGCTGGTCCGATCCCAATAAAAATGGTTTTCATGATTTAAGCTGTAGCAAGAATACATAGAGATTTCATCGTAACGCAATTTTAAACAACATTTTCCGAACATCCTTAGTGTTTTGGAACCTAGTAACCTTTCCCGAGGAGACGACAAAAGACCTAATGGGGCTACGTTAGAACCATGGTCCAAAGGTTGACGGCTATTATGGGACGTAACTTGCGTAGACACCCTAGCATCAACTTACTTGTTTTATACTTACATAACTGCAGGGTCTGTCGTTGAAATGGCTTATCAGCGGAAAACTTTATTTTCAAAGCTCTGGGTTTCTAAACTTTAGGTCAATGGTGTATGGAAACTAATCATCTAATTAACACCATGTGTGATGTGTTATTAACAAAGCAGGACTATTGAGCCATATTTTTTTAGAGAAAAAAGTAACTGTATGCCACAATTGACAAATCTTACAAATTAATTTCTAGAAACTATCAATGTGTTAGGTACCACAAAGAAACTGTGACTCCATTTTTAAAATGGACTCCACGATGATGAATTGGTGATTGGTTATTTTCATCAAGATATGGACCCATCTCATAATACAAGGGCCAATCTCAATTTCTTGGCAGAATTTTATGCTGATAGAATAACCTTAATCGACCATAAAATCGTGGTTTCCTACACACGTATGACGTTACGCATGCGTAGCAAGGCACTGGTTAATTGACTTTAAATGATAGTGTTTTCTTAAGCCAGCGATAAAATCAGTTTGCGTAATGCGCATGCGACTTTCAACAGGTTGTTTTGAGGTATTTTCATAAATGCGATATGTCTAGTTCTATAAAAACGGTAACGGTCATTAGCCCAAAGCATTTTCAGTTACTTGACGAACTCTGTATAGGGGCATAATTAAAATTTCTTTTTTTAACAACTTCAACAGACTGTTTGTTAGGGTATGGTTTTAATAAATGTGTATCCAAACAAAAAGTTTCGTCGCCAACAATGACACGTTGAAGCAGCATATGAGAAGCAGGCAAGTGTTTAGGCGAGAGAAAAATGTCTGCATTTGCTAGGAATTTTCCCACATGTGATTTGAAAAATATTCCTGCATCGTCTTCTCTACCATAGGATCGACTAAAATAAATTTACAGTTTGCATCTACTAAAGCGGAAAGCACAATCAAAAAAAGTGTTTTAAAATGGTGATACAGACTGCCGGATGTGTCGGGGGATATTATTCTAATGTGTTTTCCGTCGATTGTTTCAATACAGTTCGGAAAGTCCAACCGATTCCAAAACTCTTCTGCTTTTTTATTCAATTCTATGTGTATTGACAAAGAAAGATATTTTTCTCCAAGCCTACTTCTTAGTGCTCTTAAAACATCTGGCAGAAATTTGAAATAGTTCTATGATCTATTCTGAATGAAAATGTTAGTAATCGTAAAGATTCACTTGTTGCTAAGAATTTGAAACAGATACTAAAAACTGCAGATTTAATACGTAAACGTTAAGTTTAAATATATACAGGGTGAGCAAATACGAACGGCTGTCGGCCATATCTCTGTAGAGATACGATAAATTAGTTTGTATAAAAGTTGTAGGAAGGTTAAATCTACATATTGTTAAACTATTTTTATATATTAATATTTAAATAACATTAAAATTTTTTTAATTTTGTGTTACGTTTTGGGTTTAAGTTTTTAATTTTAATTATGTTTAACGGCAAATGTTTATCTTCTTATATTTGTGATGATGGTTAAGCCAAAAGTGCAATATTTAAATTGGGGATACATATGTGTGTGTCGTTTTAGGCGAACAATGCAAAAATAGATGGAGCTACATCAAAGATAATTACAAAAGACATCGACGGGAAGAATTAACTGCTACAGGCAAGCCTGCTAAGAGAAAGAGAGTTAATTATTGGGATATGTTAAGCTTTTTCACAAAACAGAGAATGAGTGACAGTGAGTACTACCTATGTTAGCCTATTTTGGTTACATTTTCTACGTACACATTTTTTGTTTTTAACCTTAAGTATTATTTTAAGTGGCTATACTAATGTTTCCGCAGATAAAGCTGAAGAGGAGTTTGTCGAATTACCAGAAAACGAAAACTCAACATCTATGACAAATATTGAAGAGGAGAGTGTAAGGAATGACACCATCGAGGAGAATATTATTGAAATTGCTGAAGGACCTACAGCTCCTAAAACATGAAGCCAGAAATCTGTACTACTCCTGCAATAAAAAAAGCAAAAAAATAATGCAATTATTCAAATTTTAAAAGAAAAAGTTAAGAAAGACAAACGTTTATGAAGTCGGTTGAAAAAATGTTACAACCAGAAGTGCAGCAAAAGGACAACGTCGATCTATGGTGGCAACAGTGAAACCATTTACTCGGGCTGAAAAAACCGAGACGAAAATAAAAGTATTCAAAATAGTTAGTGATATTGAAATGCGTCACTACCACACCCCTCCTATAGATGAAATTTCAAACTATCATCGGCTTGTCAGTAATAATTGAACAGCCTCTTATACAAGTGATTCAATGCACAGAAGATTATCAATTATTGCTTCAAACCAAAGTACAACGTTCACTTCAGGAACAATTTCAAGATTTAATCCCGATACAAATACAGAAAACCATGGATGAAAATTCCTACAATGGTTCAATTTACTCCAACTTTTAAAATTATCAAATAGACATAGGTACAATTTTTTCAGTATTTTTGTTATGTATTTTTTTAGTAAAATATGTTTAATTTTTTGTCTTAAATACACTTACCTTAAAGTAAGAGCAAGTTTTATATCTGCGGTCAGTGGTTTCTGCACTTCATTGGTTGGATTAACAGGCAAGTCGTTTTTTATCAGATCCAGCTAATTAAAGAATTGATAGCGAGTTAGTCGAAAGTATTCCTTAAATTCGGTATCGTTATCTACCAGATGCTTATGTATAAGTATTTTAAAGGCTCCTTCATTTTCTCTTTTTTTGAACACGTTCTTATATTCTCCACTATGTCTTGCATCTCCACCTACATCATAATTGGCAGTGCTTTCTTTTTCACGTCCATCTTGAACAAAGTCAATGTCCAAAATGTATTGTCCCGTTGCGTCATTTCAGTCTAGAACACCACCATTCTGCTGCGACATTAAGTTGCGACTTACGCACTGCGACTGCCGCTACGCATGCGTAACGTCATACGCGTCTAAGAAACTACGGCTTCACGCCCTGTGATTTGTTTATTAGCCGCATGTGAAAAATACAATGTACACATGAATGATAATCATGAAATTCTTCGAAACGGTTTGAATGGCAATGTGTTAGTGCAATTGTAAACATTGTCGCAAAAAAACCAAAATGTTGTTAATCAATTATTAACTTGGCCAGATAGGATTTACTCAAATGTCAATAAACATCTTGCGTTTAAAAAATAAATTAAAACATAAAAGTAATAGTATAATTGTAAAAACACATTGAAACTATATTTCCCAAATTTCGATTTTATTACATGCATTGTAAATCAATTAATTACTTTAGAATTATTAAATATCATTATTGGTGAAATAACTTTTCTAAAGTTAATAAAATTTTACATAGATGCCTCTACGCCCAAGAATCTAATTTTTTCAGTTGTTTATAGATAGGTATTTTAATATCACTTAGAGTGATCAAAATTACTTCGCAAATCGGCACAATTAAGTTAATTTTTTCTTTTTAATTTAATTTACAGCTATATATTTTTATACTAATGAAAAATCCGTATATTTGGATTAAAGTAAGAAATGTAAACTTCTGAGGCATTACACTTACATCACAACACAATATGAAAAATAATGTATCGTACTATACAAATAAATTAATAATAAATTTAAATGTGGAAGTCGAAAAGGATTTGTCCGGATTGGTTTAGTATTTGTGTGTTTAGTACAAACTTACATCCCATAAAACTTTATTTCATAAATTCAACGGCACTTGAAGATAGAAATAAAAGTTCAACTGTGTAGGGTCAGAGCCGTATCCTAATTAATGAAACCCTATTACAAAGGCCCATAGAAATAGTTACCAAAACTACTACTGGTGTAAGTTTATTTTGTAGAGAAACTAATTTTGTAAAGCAACAGTAAGTGTCGTCATTTTATATAATCGTTTCTTTTATTGTCTAATGAACAGTTTGCCTTTGTTGCGGAATCTTCTGACTTCTTCGCCGCGCTTGTTTTTTTTATGTTAATACTTGGTAACCGTTTAATGTTTATAAAGTTTCAGTTTCATTATCACAATCAAAACTGTAGAAAATAAATAATTGGGAAATATATTTTTTCTACTTATAATTACGAAAGTAGACTTCTATAAAAATTGTCATAGTGTAAAAGTCCACTTTATCTCTAGAAGTAAAAATAACTTAGATAAACAAATAAAATAGTTTACTTATGTGACACAAAAAAAATTGTTAAAATTTTTTAACTAATGTGTTTTCCCTCTACGTTAAAACTAATAACATTCTTTAATTTTGATTCTTTAGCATGGCAACTAAAATAATTTCACTAAATTACCATAAAAACCAAAACAATCTTTGGATTTTTTTTCTACGCTAGGCAATAGTTAAGTAAAGATTCCAATACTAGTTCAAATGTCACTAGTTTCGACGCTGTAATATTAAAAGCGTAATCTTCAGACTGGTCAATGATTAAAAATTATTAAAATTATTAACACACACACATAATTAATTTATGGTTAAATAATAATTAATATAAACAATTTAAAATAGTTTCACTAAGAATATGTAGCATCATGATATTTGCAAATTTTTTGCATTTTTACATGATTTGATTGTACTCTTCCAGGTTTTGCGACGTGCTTCTGGATTGCATTTTAATTCAGTATGACTGTATGTCTCAACCATCTTTTAACTTTTATACCTAAGCGTTCTTGTCCAGTCTGTCTCCATACGTTTTTATTAAATATTTACTCAAGTAACCCAATTTTCAACATTATTTTTAAGGAGTTGTTTATAAACAACTTGATTTTTGTTTTTGTTCCTACAGTGACACACCGAGTTTATGAACCATGCAACAAAATAGTATTCACTAGCTTTAAACATTTCTATTTTAACTGTAACGTAAATGCTCTCTGCTTCTTATATATAAGTAATTTTATAATCGTTACCCTTGCTTTGGTTAACCCAAGTATGATGTTTGTTAATGACCCCCATTTGCTGCTACGTCACTACCAAGCAAATCCATTTTGCTACGTACTCAATATTTCTGTCACAAATTCATTGTTAAGTTTGTTAATCGGCAACCCTACTTTTTGGTTTTATTTATTATACTGTTGCGTTTGACTTGAATATTTTGAGTATTCATTGATATTAACAAACATCTTCAGTGTATTCCAACATCTTCTAATGTTTCAGTAAAACTCCATTTTATTGCAATTCATCTCTACATCTCACTTTGTGTAAGTTTATTATTTGGTCAGGAAATCATACTTTTTAATACTCTTTATATACATTCTCTGTCGATAGCTTCAAATATTCCGTGGTAATCTGAAAGGAGTAGTTGAGGAGAGGATTGATATACAATATTCGGAATTTACTTTATTCATTTTTTAATAAAAGTAGTTAATGCATATATAATACCAACGAAAACCTTACTCGTAACATTCAAAGGAGTAACTCCTTTTCAATTTTTACATTTTTGTAAGAATCCTTTTTTGGAACTTTAGTGACAATAAAATCTTTTCACTTAATGGGTAATGTTTTCGATTTATAAGTACACTCATGAAATTTAAAACTTGGACACCACAATTTCTGTAAACAAAAGTTTGCACATTGTGAAGCGGGCTTAAGGGTATCATTTACAATTCTAACAGCAGGTAGTCTCAGCAGGGGTTATCTTATAGAAGGACTGTAGAATGAATCATTACACTAAGCACGTTTTAGAAAATAGGTAATTTACGTTGCTTACTTAATTTTTTTCTTTAAAGAATATATTTGAAGGTATCGCTAATTAAACACCATAGCTCGATTAATTATCGAATCAAAATTTTGTTTAGGAAATGTTTACAAAATAAAATTAGAAATAATTTTGATTTAAAAACGTCTACAAGCAATAACTTTTAAATTAAATCAAAAACTAAACATGGTTATTTGGGTTGACTGATTATTACTTATTTTTAAATAAATCTAACCTACTAATTATTGTAAGTTATTAAAAAAATCATTAAACTCTCTATTCATAATATTTAGTCCTTACAAAATGTATATTTTATGACGTTTCATTTTTTCTGTAGTTAATATAAAAGTGAAAATAAAAACTAAGGCAATTCTTATTGTCAACGTATATATTTAGTTTTTGACAAGAATTTATTACATAATTATAATTAAGATACCAAGTTATAGTTTAAAATTAAATGAAAACGTTTTTTTAAATAAAGGTATTACTATATAAATAAATATAAGAAATCAATAATGGGTGTGACCTCCATTATTATTGATACATTCTTGGAGGCGTCTGCTCATTGACGCTATCAAGGTATCAATATAATTAATATTAATCGTTTCCCATGCGGTATCAATGGCTGCAATTAGTGCATTACGGTTTACTGGTATAAAATTTGGCCCTTGTTGTCTTCGGATAACAGCAAGTATTCGAGCCCAAACATTTTCGATAATGTTAAAATCTGGGCTTTTGCTGGCCAGGGTAACAGCTCCAAGTTATTTGCTTGTATCCAGTTGCGCACAACCTGCGAAGTATAGGGTCATCATATCCCGATAGTTAATTATCGAATGTTCCAAGAAAATATGTGTAAATAGTAAATGGAATCTACTAACGTAACGTTAAGTCGTTAATTATAGTTACATAACTCTCCTTTCATAAGATATAGTTCATATTAATATGCTTATTGTAAAGCTTCGTACACACCTGAACAACAAACCGAGGAACAAACAGAACAACGAACCGAACGGCAATCGGAACATTAATTTGGACGGTGCTACGTACGAATTTTAGAACAGATTCGCAAGTCCTGATTGTTCCACGAACGGTTTGCGGCGTTCCCGCAACTTGTCGGTTTTTCTCCGACATCAAAAAAATGCGCGCGAATGCGTTTGCAGGTTTGGACGAATCTAAACAAAACGGCGAACAAACTTATGCGGGAGAATTAAATTATTTATTTTTGTCCTCCCTTTTGTGGGTTTGTTGTGTTTTAGGTAATATTATGGAGTTGACAGAAGAAAAATGTTTTAAATTAATCAGTGTTTAAGAATGCAAGAAAAAATGATGTCCCTATTAGCATCATTTGGGCGGGAAATTTCCAAAATAAAAAAAAGCGAAGTAAATTATAATTTTTACTCTTCTTTGTGCGTAAAAATTTGGTTGGCACTATCTTCTTGTTTTCCGCAATTTTCTCTTCTCAATAATAAATATATATGAACTGAAAACTACTGAAAATAATTATGGGAACAGCACAAACGTTCCGTTTGTTGTTCGGATTGTGGAAATCATAAAAGATCGTTTGTCGTTCTGTTTGACTTTCGGTTCGTTGTTATGTTTGTTGCTCGGTTTGTTGTTCAGGTGTGTACGAAGCTTTACAACTTAAGCAACAATTTTTTGGCGAATAAAGATTAGTTTGTGATGTAATATTAGAAACACAAATTTATATCATATCAAATTTATGACAACTTAAAACCAAGAACGTGTATGTTATTGCTAAGAAATTATTAAGGAAAAAGCGCAATTGCAGTGTAAATATTTATAATTAGATATTTTCGAAAGTTTATAAGTCCTCTATTGTAATCTTAATACTTAAAGAAAATCCTGTCCATTAGCATTATAAGGAAATGGCTTTTACTTTATGAATAAGTTTCAATAACAATAGAATATCCTTGCTTGTTTAATTTACTTCCTTTGAGTCATATTGCTCTAAGGGTTGTTACATTGGTCATTAGAAGTATGTAATAAATAAACAATTACCTACTGTTTGAGAAGGGGTAGTGTGAACCAATAAATAAAGTAAGAAATGTAAATTCCATTTTAGTTTAAAATTTCAAGTGTTGTGAAAATGCCACCTCATCTCGGTGCTGATTTGAAAGCGCGGATTGTTTCGGAATTAGCGGCGGGCCGTAGCGTGCGTGAAATTTCACGTATGTTAGATATACCAAAAGCACCGTAGGGCATTACCGAGTAAAATGGAATCTTGAACACACTTTGGAAAGAGCCATCGGAAGTGGTAGACCTAAAGTATCTACACGTGCTCAAGATCTCGAGTTGTTTCATTACGTAACAGAACAACCATTTGCTACATACTCAGGGCTATAGCAGATACACATTTTCCCGGATGCCGTATAACTGCACAAAAAAGATTAAAGGAGATGGGAATAAAGAAGTATAATGCTGCTGCGAAAGAAGTTCTCAGTGACGAAAATATGAGACGTCGTCTGGAATTTGCAAGGCGATATGTGAACGAACCTTTGGAATTTTGGAATCGAGTGATTTTTAGCGACGAAAAAACGTTCAATAGC